>CM031241.1:723876439-724006808 GCA_018340775.1 Taxus wallichiana var. yunnanensis
TGTGGTATTGCTTGTCATTATTACACCCCATCATTATTTTTCCATGTACACCTCGCGTGCCTTACGCGCATAGTCTTTACCATGTGAGCTTCCTAACGAGATAACATTATGATTTCCTTATACTTAGAGATTTATATTACTTGAACTTACCAAGGAATTTGGGGTGATCGGTCCCAATTTTTTTCGTGGTCAAACCAGGAATCTTGGGTGCATACGCAACTGACATTGAGATACTGAGGAAGAGAAAACAAGAATGAGGTACAAATTCACCCCTATGAAGGAAGATGATCGTGCATCAAAGTTATTAAACAACAACTCTAATATCTTTTAGTTTGAATGTGAGAGGAGAGAAGGACCACTAACAAAGACCTTAAATTTCGCCTGCATACTTTTAATAACCCCTGCATGGATCATACCAGCATCGGATATGGATTTAGACCCGATTTTGTAAAAATAAGGGAAATATAATATAGAATAGGATAGATGCCCCTAATCTCTCCCATATTCCACACAATTGATAATAAAAGAATAAAAGCTAAGTAAAAATTGAAAATGTGCTAAAGGGGAAACCCATGCCCTAAGATCCCTAAACCGTAGTAGAAAATAAAATGACATGGAAAAGGAGTGAAGTATTTCATGCCCCTTTTACATGTGAGCTAAGTAAATTGACTGAATGAATTATAACTATGTCAAAAACCCAAGAAATGAAGTTGAAAATATAAAATTGGCTGATAAAATAATGTCAGCTTCTCAAAGAAAGATTGTGAAGTTGTTAGACTGCATCATACAGCCAATCAACCGTATGGTTATGAACATGTGAATATTAGATTTCTTAGAACTTATATGCTTCAATATGTTTCAAAGTGTCCGTACTGGGATTATATAGCAATGTTAAATACCATATTTATCCGTGTATCGGGTCAGTTTTAATGTAGAAATGAACCTTATGGACGCCCAAATTTTCGAGGTAGGGCAAAACTATGTTTAATATCTGGGCATTAAATCAAGCCTAAATCATATTCAAGTAACGATTAGGACATATTATCAGAGAAAGTCAATATAGTATATATTGACCATCCAAGCAGGCAATGGGCACTTGGAATATATCATCCTTCTTACAAAGAAGGTAGATGGATCATACGCAGCTTCAAACCACTACCCTCTGCAAGAATACTTACATTTATTATAAAATAGGCGAATCCATACACCAAATTATAAAAAAGTAGTCCCCACAACCCATGTGAAATACTTGTTTCTTGTAATCACCTTCTTATATTTCTCAACTCACTTTTGTCACACAAAAAGTGCATTAAGCCTTAAGATTGATAGATGGGATCTTCCAATGACCCATTTAGTATTTCCCTTGTTAGTGTATCTCATATATCTAAAAATGTGGCAAAAAACCCCATAAGCCTTCCACATATCAAATTCCTTTTCATTAAATGTCTTTGGATCTTTGCCCTTTTTAAATTAAGTTAGATGTTCAGTAAAATATTCTAGGTTTTATAGAAGGACCCTATTAGCATGTGGATTTTCATGAATGCAAAACATGATAATATCACTAGGAAAATATCTTAGGTTTTTCGAAAAATTTATAGGTCTTCATGTTGAAACTGTCTGTACTCTATCGATCGTTTCCACCTATTTATTTCTTATTGTTCGATGTGCACTATCGGGATGATGTTAGCGTTTCTAATTGTAAAAATCTCAATGAGGATCTCTCCTCAACCTCTAAGATTGGAACCTAGAATGAAATTTCCTATAATGTTTTAAAGCTGAACATGCAATATAAGTTATCCAATTTTATTTTTCTTCTCAAACTAGTTTTATATGATTTTAATAAGTAACTCACACTTACATTATATAATTTCCTTCGATTATTAGATCTCAAAGGAACACACATATCTTCAATAATGTTGCCTGTCACTTGAGGAAGAACAAGCTGGCATTTCATTTGTTCTTACTCAAAGCTCATTTAATTATTTTTAACTTTGTCTTATTTTATAACCTTACTTTGATCATTATCATGCCACATTTGACACATACTGGAGAAATATCAGAGTTAAAATACGAGGGATAATTTTTTTGGTGATAAATATTCCCACATGGGAAGCGTACACATAGTGACATTGCAAGGGCTCCCGAAGAAAGAAACTCGAAAACACATCGTTCTGACACTTGATAAGTCACTTCAATCACCTAGACACGTAAACACCATATACATGTGTTCATTATGAGCAATGCTTACTTGTTTTGATGAAAGGAACGGGATTGAAACTACACACATCATGACCATGATTACATTACGATTAAGGATTAGATTTCTGGGAAGCAAAATATTTGCGAGCTAAGACACAATCGCTATCCATTTACATTCTGAGTTCTTAAGTTAGATTTCACCAGAGGAACATTATTGTTTGACCATTCGGTTGCTAATTTTATCCCTCTTATTTTCATCTCCTAGAGTTACTTAAATGAATTAAATTGACATATTAGAGGAACCATTGACACCATGGAGAGGTTGCTCTAAAGTCTCTCTTTCTTATACACCAGACTGCATCTCAACTTACACCAAGTTGAAGAGTCTTGCATATGCATTCCCTCATTGTCATACATAGCATATGACGAAGAAATTTTAATGTCTCTCGAATATCATCATCCCGATTCGAAAGAGGTTTCTCAAAATTAGAAAGGTTAGTTTTACCCTTTCCGATATAAACTTCTCATTATGGAAACTAGGACGTTCTTAGTATGTTTGTTGGGGTTCGAAAATCAAGTTTGATTGAGGAGGTGAGAAGTTGAAGTTTCCATGAGCACAATTTCACATTCAAACTTCCACTTTATACTGTTTCAATGCCTTGTCATATTGAGCAGATTTTTAGTCCAAATTAACATAAAAAATCAGGGATTTAAATCGAGGTGATTTATGACATAAGTTTTATTTCTAGAATATTTCTTCCTAAATTGGAATATCACTCAGAATAAAAATTGTCCTGAAGGACTCTTTTTCTATTTCATTTACATTATTCTTAGTTAAATCTACCACATATGGACTTGAAAATTTTTTCCTAAACCATTAAAATGAGTACATTTCATTCTTACATTGTTTTCTTCCGGTATCTTTTACCGTCTTTAAGAGACATGAAGTATATGCATTGCTTGTCCCCAGCACTTGTAGAAGTAATATGATTGTGTAGCACTTCTCACTTTACCTGAGCCAAGTTAACCTCTTAATCAAGCATGCGGTTTAGATTAATTCCACATTGAAGTGCAAGGATCCTAAGGATCTACAGCCTCAACTATATCCATGAGGTTTAGGTGAGATGGAATATTATATGCTAAACAACCTTAATGAAGAAGACCAAAGGTGTCATATTTATTAGTAGCGATCGCTTGGTAACACATCTAGATGAAGGAATAAAGAGTTTATTAACAAGTGATTACCCCAAGTCATAGAACAACTATTTTAAGTCTCCATTCTTGATGTCATCTAAGGGTCCATAAAGTTAGCCGTAAAATTGTAGGTGGAAAATACAGCGAATATCCCAGAACCGGTTTCAGTGAAAGGTGAATTTGTGATATTCAAAACAAAAATTTCACTGGTTTTCATGGCTCCATCATTGGCGTGTGACAACAAGGCGTCGATAATCACTCTTGACAGTGGCGTGCGTCGATGGAGCATCGATGGTCTTGACTATCGCGTCGGTAGCATCGATGGCCAGCGTCACATAGGATCGGTGGCGCGTCAATAGGATCCGGTGGCGCGCGCGTCACTAGGATCTATTGACGCGTCACGGCTCCTATTGGCGCGTCGGCTGGCTCTGATTGATCGCATGTCGATCCTGCATCATGGCGTCACATCGCTCTATTGGCGTGCGTCGGATCCTATTGACAGCGTCATTGGATCCCATTGGCGTCGTCACCATTAAATCCTGTTGTCGGCGCATCGATCTCCTATTGACCAGCGCGTCGTCGGCTCCTGATTGCCGCGTGTCAACGGAATCTATTGACGCGTCTCGGCTCCTATTGACACGCGTCGGCTAAGACTATTGTCGTGCGTCGGCTAAGACCATTGACGCGCGTCAATTGAAGCCATTGGCGCCTTTGATTTAGCTATAAATACCCTTGACGGTCATTTTCGTTTTCACCTTCCCGCTCTTGAATTTTTACAGGTCTCGAATCGTTGTCAAAGATGCAAATACAACTATAATGTCGACTTCACATGCTTCCCAAGCTGCAAGTTCAGCAAAAAAATCAAGAGAATCCAATTGATCGATTTCCAAGATCAACTACGGGAATCCCTTATGCCCTCACATACATACTGTTTTAAAGATGTCTTGAGAATATAAAGATTTGATGGATGCGTGTGAATTTACGAGGCTCGTTAATATGCCCCATTTGAAAGCAGATCCGGATATTTTGAATTACCTTGTCATCCTACAATTGAGAGGATGGCCTTTTTATGTGACTCGAGCGATGGCGAATGTTCCAGATTCGATTGATATCAAGCAAATGACATCCATCGGTTTACGGGCCTTAGTTCAAAAATTTACCAATTATTCTGACAACCAAGGCAACACTCACGGAAGAAGACAAGAAATTTCTCGAATCAGCGTTCGGTTTCCATGTTGATTGTAAGTATAATTCGTTTTAATTCATATTTTTATTACATTTTTTATTACGATACAATTTGTTATTATAAATTTATAGTAATTTTCATTGTTTCACATTTGCAGCCCATGTCAATAAATCCGGGCGTGGTGTGGATACACAATCAATTGCACACCACTTTCTTGCTGCACTTATTTCATTTTTCAATCGAATTGTTTTGCGGGGTCATGCGAAACAGATATACCAAATTGGGCCATTGCATACATTGTTGCCACTATCTCAAAACAAAAATTCGATTGGTGCACATATCTATCCAAAAAAAAGAAGCTGACCTAACAAATTCAAAACTTTGAGAAAAACCTTTCATTTATTCAACAAACTATCTCCTCGGCCTTTATTATGAGGCACTTTTAAATTTAAAAGATAAAAAAATTCCTACTTGCACCTTTGATGAGGAGTTGATGAAGTTGTCGATTCCATTTGAAGAACAACGGTATAAACTATTTAGTTTGTAATTGTATTTCAATTTTGAAATTACGATGCCTGATTATTAAAACTTAAATTTTAATGTTTTGCAGAGAAGATTTATTGAAGCCCTTCCCCGAAAAAAGGCGTTATCGAGAGGAAGAGGCCAACAACACGCTGAGGCTTCGGGGGACTCCCAATCTGAAATGGAAGCTCACTCCTCTCCAAACCCTCAACAGTTTGAACTCGTTAAACGCCAGAGAAGTAATACCTTCTCATATATTATTTACAAATTCCAAATTTGCATATTTATTTTTCAATTTAAATTTTAACCAAATGAATTGACAACATTTAATATTGATGAATTGCAGGGACTTTGGAACATACACCTGTTTCACAAACTCAACCTTCTTCCCCACTCACTCCATACGGTCGCATGCATTCATATCTTACGAGCAGACACAGTACAACTCCTCTGAGGCCACCCATAGCACCGAGAAAAACAACCCCTCGACAACAAGGTCTGACTTTTCGATAAATACGTTTAATTTGAAAAATTTTGACTTTATGAATTGTTTTCCTATTTTTCATTTTTTTCTTGTACTTTTCAGCACATATCGATCCCCATCAAACCATGGCACCGACACCCACTCAACCAATAATTTTTAAAATGCCAACCGGAGGAACAGTGAAAAAGAACATTGGTAAACGCATGCCTTTTGCTCCGGCCCCTAGTGGGACACTAAACATTGCCTCCTCCTTTGAATTCCAACTCTCTCACTTGGTGGCTTGCCCGATCTGTGAGGCATATCTATTTTGAACAATATAAATTTAGATGAAGATTATTTGGGCATTGATAGCAATGACCCATTGGTTTTTCAATACCACGAGATGATTCAAGGCCAGCGGGTATACTTCAAATTTCAATTTAAATATGCTTTACAATTTTGAATTACATTTCGATTTAAATTTATTTATCTAAATCTTGATTAATTTTTTCTGAAATAGGATCAGCCCACCCAAAGGCGAAAACAAGTAGCGAGTTGATCTTCTTTGAAAGCCCCATACTTCTCCAGCAGATCGTCTTCATGATTCGGATAGTGAGCAGTTGCCACCTTTTCCTTTGGAGAACTTAATTGGTTATGATTGTCGATCCCATGTGAGTGAGTTTATTCTTCCTCATATCAATCAGCTTATAGAATGGGAGAGAAGGGCTAAAGTTCTTATCAATGAATTATTAGTCGTTATGAAAATTATTGGCAGCGAGATAGTTTATACGCTGCGATCCAGAATCGACTGCGAAGATGGATTCCTTACTTACCCAAGTAAGTAAGTGGGACTATCACGTATAACAACAACTATAAAGATGACATTTTAGATAAGTCATTAAACAAATTGGAAAATATTAGTGCGAGGCCGGGCATATTTTAACAAATGGTCCAGGACAAGGATTTGGTAGCGATCACAAATGCCGAAAGAGATAGAGCGGTTGTAAGTACTATTACATTCAAACAATCATTCTTGTTAATTTGAAATTTTCATTTTTAGTAATATTTTGAATTGACATTACTCTTTTTGTGCGGTTGAAATATGAAAATTTGAAGAGTCGGGCGAAGGTTTTGCAAGATTCACTTGGAAACAACAAAAACAGATTTATCCATGACAAAAAAATTTGAAGCAAAATATTGTTTTGGTTAACAAACAAAACAATACACTAAAGCGGATAATTAAAGAGCATGGTTTCGACCACGACATATTATTCAAAGCTAAAGCGGCGGCTGATCCAAATTTGTTATCGCATGGAGATGCGACAAATCAAGAAAGAAAGAATTTTAAAAAATGCGGGCAGTCTTTGGAAGATCTTATAAGTTCGGGGGTTATTTACGGTGTTGGGGAAAGAGTACGACCACGTGGAAGAAGCCGTTGGGGAAGAGAGAGCGAGAGGAGTAGAATTGGATAAAGAAAAGAGGTTTTGAAAACTAGAAACTTTTATTATTGAGGAAACTTTAAATATTGAATTTGAAAACTTCTACTATTGAGTATGTACTATGGTATTTGAATTTAATTATATGGATTTATATACAATCTTTAATTTTAATTGCATTAGATGGTGATTATCATGAATTATATGTATGTTTCTTGTTTACTTGCATTGTCATGAATTGTATGTGGACGTAGATGATGAATGATGATAATTGATAATTAATGATAGATGATGTATGTGAACTTGTTTTAAGATAATTATTCTCTATATTTGTATTGATACAAATACTTTTATTGTTATAGATGATGAGATTTATGATATAGATGATGTACTTGTGTTTTAATTTCCATTGTTATTTGTGTATGGATGGAAACTAGATGAATTAGGCATGGTGGAGTTAGGTCAGTTAGGCATGATGGAGTCTAGGTCATGTAGGCATGATTGAGTTAGGTCAGTGAGGCATGGTGGAGTTAGGTCAGTTAGGCATGGTGGAGTCTAGGTCATGTAGGCATGGTGTAGTTAGGTCAGTTAGGCATGGTGGAGTTAGGTCAGTTAGGCATGGTGGAGTTAGGTCAGTTAGGCATGGTTGAGTTAGGTTAGTTAGGCATGGTGTAGTCTATGTCAGTTAGGCATGGTTGAGTTTAAGTGTGTTGGTCTTAATTTAATTTTCAAGTTATTGATAACATGGAAAAATAAATGATGATGAACGTGTATGGTAAGATGTTGTAAAAAAAATGGTAGGTATGTATGTTGGTTGATTGTATGTTTGTGTCACTTTCCATGTAGTGTAAAAAATGGAAACTGACTAATAGTAAAAATGTAAAATGGAGAAATTGGGGAAGATTGATTAGGGTAAAGAGTGGCCGAGCTAACCTCTAAGGGCCCATTCCCTCGGAATGTTTCCTACATTGATTGTAACCTTTGTATGTGACAAATATTTTGGAGTCGGCAAGAAAAGTGGGTATCTAAGAATCCAGGTAGGCCATGGTATCTGCAAATTTGTTAGTAGAACGTGGGGTGGTTTGAAGCTCATAACGGTTAAAGGTAGTCAAAATTATGTCCACATGATACTTATACTTTTGAATTATTTCATTAAGACACTGGTATATACCATTGACTTGGTTTACAACTAACTGAGACCAACAATATCTTTAAATAAATGTAAATATATAGAATTAGACCTGTAACATCTTTAATGATAACAAGAGCTGAAAAAATGTAAAGTAACAAACAATAAGATTATGTTGAAGAAGATACCTATTTAAAATTGAAATCATCACCGGTAATGTGCTAGATCTTTGTCTTAAAAAAATTCAACACAAAAAATGGATTAGTAGATAGATGGGTGAGTTGCACGACATTGTCGATCCAGAAAAATGTGACTTCCTCGGACGGATGTCAACCCACGTTTTCAAAAAATAAAAAGATTGTATTTAACTAAATGTAAATACATAGACACCTGTAACATCTTTAATGATAACTTGAGAGCTGAAAAAAATGAATAGTAACAAACAATAAGATTAAGGGGAAAAAGATACCTCCTTAAAGTTGAAATCATCACTTTTGTTTTTGGTAATGAGCTAGATCGTGTTTTAAAAAAACCCAACACGAGAAATGGATTAGTAGATAGATGGGTGAATTGCACGACATTTTTAGTATATAGACGTAACATCTTTAATGATAAAGATAAAAGATAGATAAAGAAGATACCTATTTAAAGTTGAAACAATCCATTATCAATAGCTTCATCAAACTCGATGTTGTCTTACGTAGAATGTGACGAAGACCCAATTACACTCTCAAGGTTGGGAATATTTGTACTTGTAGCTGTATTATTCACACCTCTTCTTTCATGAAAGGAATTCCGTGCGCATTGCTCTGTCGAGCGGAAAGGTTTCGATGGAGTATCGAAAACATAACACCTCATGACTTTCCAGATTTTTATCAACTTTGTTTCTCGGTTTTGATTTTATAAATGACAATGCTGAAAACCCTTTCATCCTCCACAGACCCCAAAATCATTGTTTGGCATAACTCATATAATCTGAAATATTCAACGATATCTTCTTGTAAGATAGAACTTTGATAGATTCCTCGCCACAGACCTTGTAATAGCACCACTTTGAAGGTTGATCTAAATTCTTATATTGGTTCCTCATTGTTGTTGCAAAATTTGTTGGTGAAACTTTAATAAATCGGCATTCGGTATACCTTTGATTTCCATACCCTTGAGCTCACGCGTCTTTGTAAATTGTTCCATTATTGTACCCATTGATTTATGGAAATGCTTTACGACAAAGTCTGCACATGCCACCTTGATATTCAAAAATTAGGATTCATCACACCCATGGCTTCCAAATTTTATCTTTACTGAAAGCGTTCCTAATTTACATGACAAGGTTTCTGAAAAATTTTTTAAGCTTTATTCTTGTTTCAACTATAATAGACTCAAACAAATTACGTGTCACGGGAACATCTTCTCGTTAGATCCTGTAATATCTTGACGTTTTTGCAAAATGTGCATTGGTATTTCCCTCCCATTAACTTGATGATGCGAGGGTGATCGTGGATATTAAATCTCAAAAAAGGTGTTAGGATTTTTAAGATCTAATAAATCTTTCCAATTTTCAAAAACGCAGTGCATCAAAAAACTATCACAGGAATAGTACAATATATCAAGACTTTGACATACCATTTTCTCATCCGTATAAAATCCACAATATAGATTAATCTACCTTTGTGCATGCTTCATCGATGTATTGATCTCCTTTAACATTGGAAGAATACCAACCAATGTAAGCAATGTCTCCAAATCGATTAAGCGGAACAACAAGTCCCTTGCCTATCAACTTCATGATGGTATTTGTGCATGAAACCAACCAATGAAGGATACTCCTCACGAACTCTGCATGCGAGTTCATACAAAGAGATCCATCTAGTCTCCACATCCTTGAAGTTTTTGCCATCTGTAATTCCAATTGCAAATTTTGGAACTCGAGAAAATGCTTTGGGCTGCTTGACATATAGGCATGAAGTTCTCTTATAAGGTATTCTAATTTAGCAACATTTTCGTGGTTTCTTACCATTTTATACGCTAAATTCATTTACAGAGCCATACGGTGAATTGGTAGCATATATGGGGCCACTTTGTTGTTTGTAATCTAACACGAGACCTGTTGGTGACCTGCGTGATAGATGCACCATCTACTCCAACGCATACCAACTTTGTAGCAATTTCATAATCAGTCATGCCAGCAATATCTTTCAAATGAGAAACAACTATTTTATATAGGTTTTCGGCATTGCAATTTTCAACCATTTTCATAACACCCAACAGATGCGGTGTCCTTATATGATTTTCTAAAGTATAAATGTGGATACATACCCATGCGGTGTTGTCATTTTTGTCACTTCATCGATTGAAAGAGAGATAAAGTTTGCTTTTTTACATTCTCTTTCAAATCTTCCTTCTCTATCATCGAGAGGCATTTTGCCATTTCCCATCCACTACTTTCAGACCAATGAGGTGAGGTACATTCAGCATTCCATTAAATTGATACAAAACTTTGAAATCGAGGAAATCCAAATCGCTCTTCCTTTTTTAGTATTTGAAAAGAGTAGAGAATTGTATGAATTTTGCATGTAGATTTGTTTCTTTCATCTTACCAATATGCGATGTGATCGTTCCTCCCTTTTCAACAGATGTACGTGTTTTTTACTACTGCCTCATATTCATATTCCTATATCTCTAACATGCATGCATTCTTTTCGATTTTCCACCTATGTGTTTTGATTTTACGGCCATCCCCCCGTTCTGATTAAATATTGTTTTCCACAATGTTTTTCTATAGTGTCAGACTTGATTGCATTTTTGTTGCTTTCCCAATTTCCACATACATATTGTACATGTACATTGGATGGGATTTCTTGAGAATTAGATGATTGTACGGTTGATAAATGCGAAATTTAGCTTGCCCAATCAAACTTGTATGTCACGATGATGGTCCACATATTCTTGTTCATTTTGATGCTTTACTTTTTGAGTAGAATTTTGAGCAATATCACAATCACTGGTTTCCTCTTTCTTGGACCGGAGTTTGATTTTGATTTGTCTTCCATTTTGCTTTGAGTGTTTGTATCTGTGATATCTAGCTTTGCACTACTTTTGGTGCACCCCAACGGGAACAATATCTTGAAGATCGGCATATTATCGTAGGTTTCATTTGTTTGACTTTGATCTTGTGCGAGAATGCATGTCCACCTCAATAATACCTTCCACAGTCATCGGTATTAATTCTTTGTGGTGGCATCTATATGATTGGTATTTACAATATCGTATCCACAGAGAGTTTCCAAAATACTTGAAGAGTGATTTAAAGATTTCTTACTTACTTTTAGGTTATTCGTATTCTTTGGTGGCACCTTCCATTATTACGAAAAGAGTCTGCGTCGTGAAAAGAACCAAGTAGCGACTCTGTCCAGTGTCTGAGGTCTTGTCGCGCGTCCCCTGTCTGAGGTCTTTGTCACGTGTCAACTCTGCACTTGTCGCGTCAACAACCCATTTCTTGTCGTGGCGCGTCCCTTTATGCGATATCTTGCATGCGTCGTCAACTTCTTTTGCCCCTTGTCGCGCGTCGACTTCTTTCGCCCAAGTCATCTTTGCGCGTCAACACTTCTCGTTGTTGCATTATCGTCGTCATCAATTACCCTTGTCACGTCGTCAATCACTGCTTTGTCAACGCGTCAGCCAATCACGCTAATCCCTTAAGGGTATGCGAGTTCAAATTTCACAGTATTGGTAATTTGTTAAGCTACTTGAGGTATACTACCCGGCGAATCAGCTAGGTTTTTATAGGAGATGTTTTCAAATGAAGGCAAAGCCGACCCCCCAAAAAAAATATACTATATATTTTAGGCGAACAGGACACCGACCCACTCCGAATAATTCACCTTTTCAAAATTTCCTAAAATGAAATTTCGTTCAATGTATTTTACCTCCACTCCAAGTGAGTGTCATTTTTTTGACTTCTCCTTATTTTGATCAATTATGTCACATGCTCAAATTACGTGAAAGCAAGTTTCCATCTATGGGAAAATTGAAGTATTATGATACTTCTTCCACTTCATCTTCCAACAAGTTTCAAGCAAAATAAACATTCAAACCATCCAAAATAAGCTTTACATGGATTCTAAAAACCCCACTATCAAATTGTTCTAACTAGCCTTACATTGCAATCAATGAGGCATAATTTTACTAAGATACCTTATATACCTTGGTTCCTATTACCACAACTCATTGAAAACAATCTGATTACTCTCCCTCCACCACTCAATCTAGATCCTTCTTTACCATATGGACATAATTATGATGAAAATGCACACTATGATTATCACCCTAGATGAAGATCATTCTAATGAGCATTGTTTTAAGCTTAAATACCTCATTCAAGATCTTAACGATAATAATGCAATTGATCTCCTAAGCCATCTACTTCTAAACTAGTAAATTATAATTAAAAGATTAAAATATTCAACGACCCATTACCAAAACATGACAAGCATTGTGACTTGATTCCTTTGTCAATCATGCATGTTATGATATGACCCCTCCTTCATCGTTCGGGGCATTGATTTTCTCATTGTTACCGTTGATACATCACCACAAATTATTACATTTTAGATCACGATTACCATTCTACATTTTCCTCTAATGAGTTGCATATTTATGTTTCTATTGGTACTCATATAGTTAACAATATTATTGTCCATCCTTATACAAATGGTTCCAATGCATGCTGCAGTGGCAATATTATTGGATATAAACTTTCCTATCGCTTAAATCAAATTTATAGTTCCCAATTCGTATGGATGTGTCATCCTTCCTATTACTATTGGGTCCCTTACCATACTAACATTGTTCCTTGTTACATCTAAAATCAAGTGTTGTGACATGGTCTTAGGTCTCCCTTGGCTTTGGGCTTCCCAAGCTATCCCTTCCATGCTTCACTTGTGTCTTAAGTTCATTCATAATAATAAAGTTGTCACCATTCGTAAGTATTCCACCACAGGCCATTACCACTACCCACTCCCACCTTTGTTCCAACCCCATTCATGACATCTAGGCCTCATGCACCTCTCAAGTCTAAATCTATCTATGCACCTAGCTCTCCCATTCATACATGACCTACATCACAACCTCATCATCCTCATCTGGTCCATTAGTCCACCCCATAGGCCTAAGTCCCCTACACGAACAACCTATTCCTATATGTGTTCCACCTCCTTTACCACATTGGTCTCCCTCACATGTGCATATCTATTCTCCTACACCATCGGTCCTAGAGATGGAAGTATGGGACCATTGGGGAGGGAAAAGGGAGTTGTGAGGCATGCATTTTAGAGGGAGTGTGAATAGGAGTTCCACCTCTAGGGGAGAAATACACACACACACACACACACACACACACACACACACACACACACAGTACACACACACACACACACACACATACGAAAGAGAGAGAGTGTTTTTGTGATGTGCATAGAAACTATTAGGTGGAAATCCTATATCACATTGGGAGGTAAAAGGAGGTGGTTCCCATATTCCTTGCTCCTTTTTCCTTGTTTCCAAGCCTACGTGTTGATGGAAATTGTAAATTTTGTTGAGTATGTTTATTTTAATGGGTTGTATAATTTTTGATCTGTATGTTTTGTGGAATCCATTCTTGTAATGTTGTCAAGGATTATTAACACCCCTAATTGTTCTATGGTTGGGGCTCGAGGGTTAATAAGGAGGATGGATTCTCCTCACGATTGGATTATGGGTTGGGTGGAGAGAATCTTAGCCCCCTTTCATTGTGTTGTGATTCAAACTTGATAGATGAGAAGGATGCAAAATTTGAGGAGGTGAAGAAATGCATGATTGAAGCTATGAAGTTGGGAGAAGACATTGAAATGATGTTTTGTGTTTAAGTCATTGGGGGAATTCCTACGTTGTAATTTTTTCCATGTCATTCCACTTAGAGTGGAAGACTTGTAACCTTGTATTCTAATGGATTACTTCCTTGTAAAATGTATTGATTAAGTCTTGTATTATTTTAGTTGAAGTAAGGATCATGAAATGGTTGTAATGGGAAATAAAGTTATCTCAAATCTAGTTTTTTAACTTAAAAGTTGTATTGTAAACCTATTTTGTAAGAAATGGTGTTCTTGAAAAGAAAGTGAATGTTGATCCTTTTTGCATTGTTGGAAAACTTGTTTTGAATAAAAAAGAAAAAAAAATCCCATTTAAGCATGTTTTATTTTCTTTTTCTATTCTAATGAACATGCAAGATGAATGAGTTGAGTTGATTTTATAATCAAATGTTACATTGTTGCAAGAGAGATTGTTCCAACTATCCCACCCATATGATTAGTTACAAAATTTAAACAATTACTACGCCGCTTTAGTTTTTCTATAAACAAATTTGAATTGATAAATTGATTTTAATAAAAAGGGGGAAAATGTTTACCTATATAAATATTATATATTTATATAAATCAAATATATAAATATATATTAAATAAATTGCAATTCATATATTAAATAAATATTAGTATATATTAAATAAATTACACACACATAATGGTGTGGCTGCCTTTTTACTTTTGAAAACTTTGTAAGTTAATGTAAAAAATAAAATAATTCTAAAACCTAATAGATTTTACCCCAAACCTGCACACTTTCAAACTAAAACAAAGCTTATATGTTAAAAAAATAGTTTATAATATAAAGTGGACCGGTATGTGTATAGACTATGAAAATAAAAATAAATGGGGGTTTTAGAATGCGGCCACATGTCTATAATATTAAAAGAAAACTATTATTTAACCCTGTAATTTCTTACCGGTTGTGGCTACTTTCCACACAAGAATGTGTATTTTATACATATACATCCACCATTACTTTTATCTAGATTTTTTTCTAAAATCAATACAAATTAAATACGCTAATTGAAAAGTCCAAACAAGTGAAAGAACCATGTGTCATCTCGAAACAATTTCAAGATGGGAAGTGGAGACTCAAATGAGCGTGCAAGGCTTCCACGTGTCATTACAAAGCACATCATTGAAAAGATAAATCTAAAAGTGGGTCCTTAGACAAGCACCAAGCCTCCACGTGTCCCTGGTCAGATGTATGGCCCCACCAAACAAAAGGACTTAGTCAAAAACATAAAGGAACAAAGAAAAGCCATGGAAGGAGCCACGTGTCATCCCACACAACTTCAAAAGAAAAATCCAAAAGTGGTCCCCAAATGAGCATGCGCCAACCTCCACGTGGCCATGTTCCAAGTCAAAGTGGGAAGGCGGGTCACCGGAGGTAATTTTAACTTTTGGCTTCATTCCCAAGAGACATAAAGTATAAAAATGAGTCATGCCTCTGCCCGATGCCCAGGAGCCACGTGTCAGGCCTAAATTACATGTGGGCCAGTGGGCCTTGGGGCCTTGAAGTGATTTTTTCCAAATGAAAAATGTGGACCGGCGGGCCGAAGATGGTTTTTTGACAAAAAGGTATTGCGGGGTTGTGGGGAAAATTTTGCATTTTTGTATTTTTGTGCCAAAAAGGGGCAAAAAGTGAATTTTGGGCCCGGACCCATTCTGCTAACTGGTTTCCCATTTTTGTATGGACCCAATTCAAATATTCAAATGGGCATATCTTCTGATCCAGTGCCCAAATCCAACAAATTTGGCACCATTGGAGAGATCTCGACCTCATCTATGCCATGGAGATCTGAAAACTTTAATTTTGATGAGGTTAGGTGGGTAAAAATGGAAAACATCTTCATGCCATTAATATAGGATCCATTTGCTCCAACAACTAGATCAGATTTGATCTGATCCATCATTCTTCCTCCTTCAACATGCCAACAAGTAATCAAGAGGTAGATTTGATAGATTGTGGGTGGATTTGTAGGGGCATTGATGGCCGTAGGTAGTTGAGTTTCAAATTAGTTTTCCCACCTCTCTCTCTTTCTTCTCTCTGTGTTGAATCTATAAAAGAAGGGGTGGGGCTCATTGTAAAGGGTTGGACATTTTTTTTTGCACCCTCCCTTCTTCCCTTGTCTGCAAGAGAATTTGTGGAGCTTTCAAACCTCCCATTCAAGTTGTAATACAAATTTTTTCCTCTTGGCCATTATAATGTATTGTATCGACTTTTGGAGCAATAATATATGTTTGTGGATGATTCTCAACCCTTTCATGTGTTCATTGTTGTCTTTTGATCTCTCATTATAGTTTGGTTATCTATGTGCATGGTAGTTGTATTACATTTCTATGGTCTATGTTAAATTGCAAAATGAGTGTTTAACATTCCTTTGGTGCATCACCTCATTAGCTTAGGTTTATTTTCTTGTATCTTCTCAACCCTGTCTCCTTGGTAAGATAGAGTAGGTTTTAGAATAGATCCTCTGCAATTTATTTGTGTGCACCTGAACAGAGGAATAGGAACCAACCTTAATCCAGAGAGCTCTCTCAACTCAAGGTCCCACACTTTGAGAGATGCTCCATGTTGTGCAATCACACTAAGAGTCTCAACTCATCTAGTTGCAGACATTCAGGGGTGTTGTGATTCTACACTAATAGTTTTGGCATGCCCGGTGGGACCAAGAGGTCTCCATCTTTTATTGCAGCAAGATTGATGTGCACTTGTTGCAAGTTTTTAGCTTTTAAGAAGCTTTGAAATTACACATCTGGTGACTCCCAAAGAGATAGAAATCCACTTGGTTTCAATAGTCCAAGCTTGTCAAGTTCATGAGAAGAATACAAACAAGGTCAAGAACTAGAGAGGAGGGACTATTTTTTTATCTGCACTTGTCCCCAGACATAGAGGAGAAGGGGAAGAAGAGCCCAAGGTCTCCATCTCCACCAAATAGAACCTTGTCAACACCTCCACCTAGTAGGCCATTCATTCAATCAACAAGGGTTCTCAGGCCAATCATAATGGCACAACCACCCAACCCTATGTCAATTCACTGGTAGCAGTAGCCCACTCACTCTCAATGCAAAAAATCCAGTCCCGGTTGCAGCATTAAAGAGCATTCCCATATTTCACTGGAGAGAACCAGACTTCTCCTAGTGACCACATTCAAGACATTGCAAATGTCTATGCAATTCATGAGATCACTGAGATGGACATTGCAGTCAAGTTGTTAGCTTCTTCACTCAAGGGTAAAGCTTCACGATGGTTCAGGAGTCTAACAACAGGCTCTATTCAGACTTGGGACCATCATGCGAGCTCTCCACAACCAATTTGGAGAAAAGGGAGATAATCTATCCTTGTTAGAGCATTTGACAACCATCAAGAGGGCCCCTAATGAGCAGTTGATAGATTTCAACTTCAGATTCCAAAGGACATGGGATAGGATTCCATTGGTTGTAAGGCCCACAGATGAAGGTGCTTTCTTATACTTTCTTAGAGCTCTAAATTCTGATATTGCTTTAATGATTCAATCAATGGGAGGCACCACCTTACCTGCTAGCCTATAACATTTCCATTAGAGCTGAAAATTGTTTAATTCAGGTGGAAAACTTGCTCCTAGGCCACCCATGCCTCTATACCCAGAACTAGGAGATCCAAGCACTAGTCAGACACCCACATTAGCTCCTATACCTACTCCTAGGAATCAGAGTTCAGTTGAAGCCTCCACCTCATCTTCTAACACTTCAAAAGAGCTTCAAGAAGTTATGAAATAACTACAAACCTAGGGAATGAGCTAGTGACTATCAAAAGGCAACAAGCTCAGAGTTCTAGGCCATATCAGCCTCAAACTCAGTATCAGCTAGACCCCCATATCAAAAAAATAGACCACCAGCTCAGGCTGCAAAATCAAAACCAAAACCAAGGACAACCTCAAGTTGTTAGGCCTTTCCGGTCATATGATCCAAACACAACTTCAACATCAAGGGCCTTGGTTCCAACACAAAACAACATGGCACAAGAATATGATTGGTGTTTCCCATGCAATCAGCCCCATAACCAATCAATGTGTTTTAATGGTGCACTAAACCAGGCCTTGATGGTACAGACCATTGGTGTGTCACAAGAGTCTAGTCAAGAGGAAAATCAGCAAGCAAGAAACTTCAACAAGAGGCACCTCCAAGTGAGACTATGCTTGTCAATTGGTAGGTGAAGATTTTATGGTATGAATCAAGCCCCCCCTTCTCAAAGTGTAGCTGCCAATACATGGTCCAAAAAAAGAAATATTGGAGAGGAAAATCACCAAACTCAATCAGGTAATCCTCAACCCTCCATTACTCCACAAGGTATTGGCACTCAAAATGCAACTCCCAATATGCAGAGTCAGCCCAAGCCACCTTCCAAACCCACTCAGGCACTGGTTGTAATGACCCATGTGCAAGAGAAAAATGTACTAGGAAAGGGGCAAAAAAAGGATAGCTCATTTAACATCATTGAACAAATGAAGAAGAAAAATGTGAATATTTCAATGTGGGAGTCATTGGCCATTCCAAGGATAGAGATCTGTTGCAGACTGCTATATGGCCAATTGGTCAAGCTCAAATCAGCCCCCTAACCAACAAGAGAAAGTGTTTACCAATGCGGTTCGGCCTGAGGAAACCATGGAGGAACAACAAGGTAAGAATCTGAAGCCCCCTCCATTCTATGTTTCATTGATCATTGGAGACAAATTGGTACATAATTGCATGATTGATTCGGGGGCAAGTAGCTCTTGTAATGCCAAAACAAATAGCCGATCAGTTGGGTCTTCAATACAAAGTCATCTCCGGGGTGTAGTGCAATTAGATGGGACAATGGTAATGATGGTTGGAGTCATCAAATATTTGAGCCTCACATTACACATGCCCCAATGTGACTGTATTGCAAAATGTATCAATCATAGACTTTCCACCACATTTTGCATTGTGTTTGTCGAGAGACTTCACTGCTAAGATTGGAGGCTATTTGTCTGCTTGATTGGTCACACATGATTTTTTAGAACAAGGTATGGAGCTAAGGCTACAATTAGATCTGAGCCCATTGCAGATTACCATATTGAGTCTTATGTACCCATCCCGATCAATGCCAATTGTTTAGCCTTTGATCAAGAGGACCTCCCAAGCACTTGTGAAGTAGATACCAAGGTGGGGTGTATCCCAGACTTGACCCTCGATGAGTGGGTGAACAAGAGGCATGCTTTTGACCCCTATAAAGAGATGGAGGAATCTGAGCTAGGAGTCTATTGTTTGCATGAGGAGAATCATCCTCTTCTGACATCATTAAGCCAGACCACAAGATGATAATGAGGTATGGCAGTTATTCTTTGATGGCTCAAGAAGTAGACAAGGAGCCGGAGGAGGAGCTATGCTTGTTTCCCCCAAGGTATGAAATACTACTCAACTTTCCATTTCCAATTTTCTTGTTCAAACAACACAACAGAATATGAAGCTTTGGTCCATGGACTACATTGGGCAAGGAAAAGAGGAATAAAAACTTGCAAGTGTTTGGTGATAGTGAGCTAGTTGCTAATCAAGTCCGAGGACAAAATGCTAAAATGAATGATGTTAAAGAGCTACAAGAACTAGGGTATGGGACCTCATCAGGATTTTGAAGCATTCAACATCAATTCCATCCCAAGGAAGAAGAATGAAGCAATAGACAAGATTGGCAGCAATTGGGGCAGCATTTGATGTTGTAGAGAGTATCAAGAGTGATAAGTCTCAGCCCCATATCAAAGTGGTTGTGAGACCAGCTGTCCCTGAATAATAACACAAGTTGGCAAGTCTTCAAAATGATCAAAAAATTGTCAACTTTCTACAAGAAGAAGTTGAGTTCTCCTCTAGAAACCAAGACAAACTTGGAGCAAGCATATATGGTGATCAAGTGGTGTAGCTGAGGACCAACAAACTACCAAAGGGTCTTGTCACTTTGGAATCAATCTTCAACCCAAATGACCAATTCCAAAGGAGAAGGTGAATATTCAGGTAAAGGGTGAAGATTCAGAGCCCATTTTCATAGAAGAAGGAAAAACGTTGTAGATTGGCAAGGTAAGCACTCAACAAGAAAAATATGAATTTATTCAACTTTGTCAAGAATTCCCAGATGTCTTTTCCTGGACTTACAAATATTTAAGAGGTTTTAACCCAAAGTTGGCACAACACACTATCGAGTTGGATCCAGGATCTAAGCCTTTCAGACATAAGCAAAAGGCCATAAATCCTCACATTGAGCCTCTCATGAGGAAAGAGTTGAACAAGCTAATTGAGGCCAACATCATCTTCCCTATCAAGCACTCAAGTTGGGTTGCAAACTTGGTGCTGTGAGAAAAGAAATGGAGAAATCAGGCTATGTGTGGACTTTCATGATCTAAACAAGCATCACTCAAGGATCACTATCCACTTCCATCAATGGAACAGATCTTACAGGTTGTAGCTGGCTCTCGAGAGGTTTTCATTGCTAGATGGATACTCAGGCTATAACCAGATAATGGTGAAAGAAGATCAATTTAAGACAACCTTCACCACCAAATGGGGTACATATGCTTATAAGAAGATGCCATTTGGACTATCAAATGTTGAGAGCAACATTTTAGTGAGCTATGGACATGGCATTCAAAGGCTTAATCAACAATATTGTCTTGGTGTATCTAGATGATATCACCATCTTCTCAAAGAATGTTGCAGACCATCTCTTCCACCTCAGACAGGTATTTCAGAGGTGTAGAAGGTTTGAGTGTCATTAAATCCAAAGAAGTGTGTGTTCTTGGCACATGAGGGAAATTTTGGGCCACATTGTCTCAAGAGAAGGGTTGATAATTGATCTTGAAAGGGTTGAAGCCATCCAGACACTTCCATTGCCACAACACAAAAAATCTCTCCAAAGCTTCTTGGGAGGATAAACTTTGTTCGCATAGGTTTGTACCTGATTTTTCCACTCTTGTGAAGCCTTTAACAATGATGTTAAAGAAGAGTCTTGCATTTAAATGGACAACAAAAGGAAAAGAGAGTTTTGAGGCCATCAAGCTCACAATATCACAAGCCCCAACTCTCATTAACCCAGACTTCTCAAAAGACTTCATGTTGTATGCTTTTGGAGGGTCAGACACCATCTCAACCATCTTGGTCCAGCCCAACAAGGAAGGTTCAGAACAACCCATAGCCTTCTTCATCGAGCTTGGAGGACTACGAGGTAAAATACTCTTTCATTGAAAAACATGTCCTTGTTGTTATTAGGAGCTTGAAGAAGTTCAGACACTTGGTCTCAAACAATAAGATTCAACTACTAGTATCTCATGTTGGTGTCAAGGATTTTCTCTCTAAACAAGGACTTGAATGAGAAGAGAGCAGGTTGGATCACTCGGGTAATGGAATATGACATTGAGATCAAGGTGACCAAACTGGTTCATGTGGCAAGGGCTGTGTGAACAACTCACCTCCAAGCAACAAGTTGAGTCGGTGATGAAAAAGAGTTGTCCTATTACTTACAAAATGATCAAGAAAACCAACTAATGATGCACCTATTCCATGTTGGACTCAAGCCTTGGTGCATTATCTCCAAATAGGTTTGTGCCCTCTAGAATGGAACAAAGCAAAAGGAGATACTTTAGACTACAAGCCATCCCATATGTGCTTGTTGGTGGTGTCTTGTTTAAAAGGATATCAATAGTGTTCTATTGAGGTGCATTGGGACATGCCAAATTGAGAGAGTGTTGCATGAGTTCCATGATGGAGAAGCAGGAGGTCACTTTTCTCCTCGAGTAACAACTCTCAAGATCATGAAAGCTGGTTATTATTGGCCTACGTGTTCAGGGACTACTACTCATGGATCAAGAAGTGCAAGAAGTGTGCATTCTTCACAGGGAAAGAAAAGTTAGCAGCCCTTCCCCTTCACCCAATTTCAGTGGATCAACCATTCATGCAATGGGGACTAGACTTCATTGGGTGATTAACCCAATTCAAGCTAGGGCCACAAGTGGATACTTACAACAAACTATTTCACCAAGTGGACTGAGGTGGTGGCACTTAAGGAAGCAAATGAATCCAACATCTTGGATTTCTATGAAGGAATAGCCACCAGGTTTGGAGTCCCTACCACTATTATATCAGATAATGCATTGGCATTCCTTGGTACAAGGATCACTGAATGGGTATCAAAATGGTGTATACCTCAGCACTTCATCAAACTATTACCCTCAAGGTAATGGCCAAGAAGAGTCCACAAACAAGAACCTATTAAGGATTATCAAAAGGACTCTTGATGAAAATCAGAGAACTTGGCATACAAAGCTCAAATCAGCTCTATGGGCTGATAGGATCACATCCAAAGATCCACAGGTAACTCCCCATACAAGCTTGTATATGGAAAAGAGGTAGTATTTCCCATATCATTGGAGTTTCCCACTTTGGAGCTCATGAAATAGTTGGAACTAGCTGAGTTTGAACCTATGGAAATCAGGTATGCAGAGCTAATGGAAGTAGGAGAAGCAAGAGAGCATGCAATGCAGAGCATGGAAAAGGATCAAGCATTGATCAAGAAGAGTTTGATAAGAAAGCAAGAATGAGGACCTTTCAAGAAGGGGACTTAGTTCTAAAGTGGGATGCAGATCGGGAAAAGCCAGGAAAGCATTCCAAATTTGATGCCATTTGGAGTGGCCCCTACATGATCACAAGGTGCAAAAGTAGCAATGCCTTCCAGCTAGCTAAATTGGATGGTGAAGAATTGCAGATCCCAGTTAAATGGGATCTATCTCAAACATTGCTACTAAAAAGGAAGGTTCCACCCTTGTAAATATTAGCATAGAATTTTAATTTCCCTAAGTGCGTATGCACATTGTTTTTTGTAGCATAGGTTTTGTTTCCCTAAGTGTTGTGGCACAAGTTTTTTTTTGCTCCAGGTTTGTCATTATACAATTCAATGTGCCTCCAGTGAATGCGCCAGGCCCTTCAACATTTTGAATAGGGAGACCCATAGTTTCCATAACAGTTGCTCATTTTAAAATAGAAAAAATACAGAGCAACTAAAATCGGGTCTCAAAGGTCCATTTCTAGAAGAACAGATCATCAACATGTCACCACCATGACTCCATGCCCAATGGATATACAACAAGACAGCTGATCTATTCATCTAGCAGGAGATGACCCCCCTGTGTCACCAAATTGTTATCTCAATTTTTCCCTCGAAAAATTGATCAAACACGACCCTGTGTAGAAAGAAATTCAAGGGATGGTTCCATCGTATGAGCCCACATTTTAAATCCAAAAAAAAGTTGCATAATGAGCTCTAAAATGGAGTAGGGTCGTCGGGAAGGAAGAAAATAGTGTCAAAGAAAACCAGAGGCTCAAAGGAAAAGAAATGGAGAAAAAACTCAAAGTCTTTGGGCTCTACGAATGATTCAGAATGAGCCCAAAATTGGCTAAGTATGGAGAATCAGTGGAAGCTTCCACGTGCCTCATCGGCACATCTCCAAGGGCTAAACTCAAAAAGTAGACTCAAATGAGCGCGGAGCTTCCATGTGTCCCAGGCCCGAAAAAGGATAGAGTCCGGCCATTGAAAAGTCCAAACAAGTGGAAAGAAACACGTGTCAGCTCGACGTAATTTCAAGATGGGAGCCCAAGGTGGAGACTCAAACTTGCGCCAGCCCTCCACGTGGCCAGGGGTCAACAGAGGTCAAATTCAAAGTGGGCCCAAATCGGTTAAGTATAAGAGTGCAGGGGAAGGTGCCACGTGTCTTAATGGTGCACATTCAAAGGTGCACCCAAAGCAGAGACTCAAATGAGAAGGCTTCATGTGTCAGGAAGGCTTCCAAGTGTCCATCATCCTTGACACATCTTCAAAGATAAATCTAAAAGTGGGTCCTTAGACAAGCGCCAAGCCTCCACGTGTCCCAGTCAGATGTATGGCCCCACCAAAAAAAAGGACTTAGTCAAAAACATAAAGGAACAAAGAAAAGCCAGTGGAAGGAGAACACGTGCCACGTGTCAGCCACACAACTTCAAAAGAAAAATCCAAAAGTGGTCCCCAAAAAGCGCCAGCCCTCCACGTGGCCATGTTCCAAGTCAAAGTGGGAAGGTGGGTCTCGGAGTAATTTTAACTTTTGGCTTCATTCCCAAGAGACATAAAGTATAAAAATGAGTCGTGCCTCTGCCGATGCCCAAGGAGCCACGTGTCAGGCCTAAATTACATGTGGACCGGTGGGCCTTGAAGTGATTTTTTTCCCAAATGAAAAAATGTGGACCGACGGACCCGAAGATGGTTTTTTGACAAAAAAGGTATTGCGGGGCTGCGGGGAAAATTTTTGCATTTTTGTATTTTTGTGCCAAAAAAGGGCAAAAGTGAATTTCGGGCCCATGGACCCATTCTGCTAACTGGTTTCCACCATTTTTGTATGGACCCAATTCAAATATTCAAATGGGCATATCTTTTGATCCAGTGCCCAAATCCAACAAATTTGGCACCATTGGAGAGATCTCGACCTCGTCTACCATGGAGATCTGAAACTTTAATTTTGATGAGGTTAGGTGGGTAAAAAATTGAAAACATCTTCATGCCATTAATATAGGATCCATTTCTCCAACAACCAGATCAGGATTTGATCTGATCCATCCATTCTTCCTCCTTCAACATGCCGAACAAGTAATCGAAGGTAGATTTGATAGATTGTGGGTGGATTTGTAGGGGCATTGATGGCCGGTAGTTGAGTTTCAAATTAGTTTTCCCACCTCTCTCTTCTTCTCTCTCTATGTTGAATCTATAAAAGAAGGGGGGGCTCATTGTAAAGGGTTGGACATTTTTTTTTTCACCTCCCTTCTTCCCTTGTCTATAAGAGAATTTGTGGAGCTTTCCAAACCTCCCATTCGAGTTGTAATACAAAGTTTTTCCTCTTGGCCACTGTAATGTACTATGTATCGACTCTTGGAGCAATAATATATGTCTATGGATGATTCTCAACCCTCTCATGTGTTCATTTTTGTCTTTTGATCTCTCATTATAGTTTGGTTATCTATGCATGGTGGTTGTATTGCATTTCTATGGTCTGTGTTAAATTGCAAAATGAGTGTTTAACATTCCTTTGGTGCATCACCTCGTTAGCTTAGGTTTATTTTTTTCATATCTTCTCAACCTTGTCTCCTTGGTAAGATAAAAAGATCATATGAATTGATCGGACTAACCTTAGCCACCAAGCTAGTGGATTTATCAATGAGCGAAGTGCACTACATTTTTGACCTAGAGGTAGTTTTTGTGTGTGTATGCATATCGTTACCTAGGTGGTCTCGTATCGGTCGCAAGTAGAAAGCAATAGAAAATATAGAAAATGTTAATAGGACTTGTGCATGGAATATAATAGAATCTCCCCCATATGAAGAGTGCGTAGTGCAAATCTCATATCCTTGATGCATGGAACTATGTGGATGCAAGTGATGCAATTGATGTAGCCCTAGATTGAGCAATAGTAGTGTGTAATGCTATGACCTTTGACCCTTATTAATATGGTCTTCTAAATTTATATTTATAGGGCTCTCAATATTAATTTCATAATTAATCCTGACAAGGCCTAATGAGAAATATATAAAGATGCCCAACAACTAGAAATGACCCAAAAGGAGTGAAAGGGGGGTTTTCATAGATCGGGAACTTAGGGTGGGACCGAGGTGCCTCAATATAGGCGGGGTGCCACTGATTTAGGGCTAAAATATCGGGGCAATTGTGAAATGGGCGATAATGCTTGAAAATACATGGGAAATATGAAATAAAATATAAAATAAAGATGGCCAAAGGTGGGATTAATTAGTACTTTGTACACTTGAGAACCTTCTAAATAGTAGTTTAAGATTGGGCAAAATTATGTGTAATGTGCATAATTTTGTGTCTACTGACTAGTCCACCCAAAAACTAATTCCTTGTAAAGGTTTCTTATCTTGAAGAGGAGCAAACAAGGGTTTGAAAAAGGAAAACACAATTGAGCTACACCATATATTCACTTCTTCATTATTTTGCAAAAATATAAATCTAGGAGAACCTATAAACAAGAACTCAGCTCAACACAATCACTCCTAAATGGGTTCATAGCCTTTAGATAAGTTTGGCCCTAGTATATTATTCCTTAAACAAGTTCATTCTTGGTTTCCAACCTGCCCTTTTAAACATATACGAGATCACAATTTTAACCTTTTCAAGACATCTGGACAATGGTATTCCTTGTTTGTATTCAACATATGATCATCTTATTTAATCATTTTCTAACTTTGTATCTTAGTGAGTTAAATGTTTCCACAACCTTATTAATTTTTCCCATCTTTAGATTAATATATAATATTCAAATATCAAACTTTAACATAAATAAGAATGTGTCATGACCTCCCTTTATTAATCTTTCTTACTATTTCAAGTATATGCTATTTAGATTTGGCACATAACTTTATTTTTCCATTACATTTTGGCGACTTGATCTTTACTTTTGAATACACTACATAGGGTATATTCTTACCCTTTAATAAAATTTCTTATTTAACATCGATACCGAATCTTATGATTTCACTCAAACCCCTATTGGCTTATTTGTGATCCTTGAATGCTTTCATATGTTTATCTTATGTCACTAGGAAAGTTAGATCCCTTACACCTTCTAGGAAAATTACTAAGTTGAGAGAAATATTTGTCAAATGTATTATTATTTAGATTTTATGATTGTGTTAAAATTTTACATATGGATCTAAGTTGCAGATATATTAATATTTCAATAGATAATACCACTATTTCACATATTTTGTTAGGAAAATGACATACATAATTTGACATTGTAACAAATTAAATGCAAATAATCACTAAAAGAGTTCTACATATTCATGTAAAGTTTTCATATGATTTAGTCTCTACATTTATAAAAGATGAGGAACCAATAGGTAGTATACCTACACTAACTAATGGTTCACATATGAAGTCCATAGCTCTTGAAGCATTAGATAGGTTTGTAGGTCGTTGACAAGTTCAATCCCAAACTTGTCTACGTGTCATGAACATATAGCTCACCTATGTAATTGTCACAATTTCAAATGCGTAACTTATCTTGGTAAACATTATAAAGATTTTAGTGTTGGATGAGAGGAAAAACTAACAAAAGATCATATATTCAAGAACAAGCACCTTAAGTTATTGAAACCATAGGAATCATTTGGGATCTATCTAGAAATTGCCTCATCACATGGAGACACTATAAAAGAAAAAAAACAACAAAGAGTAGTCGTAGATCATAGCCAAAAGTAGAAACATGATTTACACTAAGATCAAAAGTAATGTTTTATTATTATTGATAAATGGTTTTAAAGGGGACCATACTCTTTGGAACAAAAGGGATCAAAATCTAAATTTAACAAAATTGTAGCAGTGGTTTTTTGACATGTAGGGACCACACCCTAGAAACTAAGTCCTAAAATAACTAGATAAAACAACTAAAACAAAGGCAAGGAATCTTACCAGCATGAAGCTAAAACACATCAAGACAACAACAACACAACAATTTTTAAGTCATAAATAACGAGCACCACAACTACTTTTCCGACTAATTTAGATATGTGGGAGAACAACAACGGAACATTAGAAAAAAATTCCATGCAGCTAGGTCAAATTAATGTTAAGTGATAAAGTCAAATATATTATTTCATTGTAGATGCATTAATTTATGTTTTCCTAGTTCATATCATCATTGGTTTGTAACAAAATTATGCGAGTTTGAAATGTTTTCAAGTAGTACTACATAAACAATGAATAACCACTAGGGTGTGGTCATGGTTAATCTAACCCAAAATAGCAATTCCTTTTTAAAGGTTTCTTTTCTTCAAGAGTATAAAAACTAAGGTTTGAAAAAGGAGAAGGCAATTCAACTATATCGTATATTCAACGCTTCATCATTTTCATATATATACATCCAAGAGAATCTTCATGTGAGAATTAAATTTGGAAGATTCACTCCCAAATGGCTTCATAACCTATAGATATGTTTAGGCACACTAGAACATTTTTCCTCAAACAAGTTCATTCTTGATCACATATCCTCCTTTAAAAACCTATCCAGATCATGCTTTTGGAAGTTTTCAAAACATATATATGATGGTATTCCAAGTGTAGATTCAACATGTGAGCATCCTATTTCATCATTTTCGTAGTTTCACTTGTAAGTTTTGGAATTTCCATGCCCTAATTAATGTTTTTCCATCGTAAGAGCAATCAATAACATTAAAATCTCAAAATGTCACATAATTAAGAATGTATTATGAATTCTCTTTATGAATCTAAATTAATATTTCAAGTTTATGCTAAATTAATCCCAAAGCTTAATTTTACCATTACATGTTGGTAGTTCATGATCTTTCCTTTCAAATACAAAACCTAGGGTGTCTTTTAAACATTTAGTAATTTTTTATTTAGCCTTAATTCCATATCTTATGATATCATTCAAACCCCTATTGATTTATGCATGATCTCTAAATATTGCTTTCAAGATTTTATCTTATCTAACTTAAGCAAGCTAAATTCCCTATAATTACTAAGAAAATTAGTAAGTTCAGATATATATCTCTCTCAAATGTGTCATTATTTATAGCTTGGGATTGTGTTTTCCTTTATACTTGTCTTCATTAGTTTTTTTCACATGGATATAAGATTCATATATGTAAATTTTTAATGGAAAATAACCTAGTTAACATACTTTGTTGAAAAAATGCCATGCATTATTAAAAAAAAAAGTAACAAATTATTAAATGAAAATAATCACTAATAAATTTTTATCTCACTGCAAATTTTCATATGAATTCTAGTGATGCATTAGTAAAAGGTAAGAAACTAATAGGTAATACACCTAGGATTATTTATGAATCTCATATGAAGTGTAAAAAACTTATATTCAACACTAGAATAAGAGAGAGATAGATTGGAGCACCATAAATACCCTCCATCATTTCAACTAAAGGGTTGATAGACCAGAACATCTTGGCCATACTTTGTTAATCTAGAAGGCAACACAAATATTCCTTTTAATTCTTCCATATGAGGTTATTTATTTTATGCACTTCCCAGAATGTTTTTTATTATTTATTATAGTGTATAATCCAGTGCACTAACTCTCACATCCTCTTGGGGTACATGTTATTGAATTTTAATAAAAATGTGTCTAGAGTGGAGGAGCCAAAGAATTATAAAATTTACTTTTCTTCAACATGGACCATCTTCATCGACATGAATTCATTATCCCTTAACATATAATGGCTTAAATATGTATGTGAATCCCCATTTTTAATGAGGATACTTCCTAAGGAATATAACTTTCACACTTTTATCTGAATAGTCCAAATTCGTTATGCACAAACACATACACCCTTCCTAGCTCATATTTCACAAGGGATTTAATTATATATTGAATATCTTCTTCAGAGAAAAAATTATTTGATTGTACATAATTATTCATCTCCCACTAACTAAAATCCTATTTTTCCTTTTCTTATCTTTAATCTGCATCCTTTGTTGTTTGTTGATGCTCCACTTTAAACTAGTTATATTTGTCCTACACATATGGAGATAATGATTATTTTAGAATGGTGTAGGGATTTTATTTGATCCTACTTGATGGGTATGAAAATAATATAATCCTCCACATGTGCATCTATTTAATTATTAACTATATTAGTTTTCATGTTCCCATCATAAACCCATTTCTTACTAATCGAGAATAGGGTAGTGAGATTTCTTGATTTTCATATCAATAAAGTCAAAAAATCCTTCTATACTTATATTTGATATATGTACATTTGACCTATGGTGTTGGTGGATCTGAATATTTGGATGAAGGGTGGAACATGATGTGATACAAAAAGATAAATGCAAGAATGTTGTTATACCCTCCGAAAGAATCACTAGGATCATATACAAAGGCTATCTAGATGTTGCGCTCCAATGATTCTTATTCTTAAGCCATTTCAGGATTTGATTTCTCCCCTTCATTTTGGGGGTGTTTTGGTTGTTTTGTATCTCACCAGTGAAGTTGTTGTCTTTGTTCGATCTTGTGTTTACTTTACATTGTTTTTGTGTTGTTTGTAGACCGGTTTTCCCTACAGTCTTGTTTCGTGATTTAGTTTTCATTGTATATATGGGCTATGGAATTTTTCTATTTGGGTAGGATACCAACCAAAAAAAAACTTTAACCTTAAATACAAAATATATTTGATATTGTAATTAGCATACCTTCTAATCATCCCATCAGATCAAACCTTATATAGTGTGTTAGGTTTATTGTTACATGGCTATAGGTAAGGATGGAGCATCCATGAATTCCCATTTATATCTCAATATAATGTTCAAATTTCTCCCAAAATAAAATACCGTATCTCTTATGTCATATCCTCCCAAAATTATATTCAATTGTATCTACATTCCAATATATTCTTTAATAAACTTAATATTCAATGAATTTTCTTTATCGTGTAATACATTTATAGCATTCACTTGTAATCACACGTGCACTACTTGATTTAATCTTCACCTCTTCTCAGAATATAAAGACTCGCTACCATATTATTTAGATTCTAGAAAACTTTTTCTATACTTACGAATAATAGAGCTATTGTTACTACACTTGCACTTTTTCTTATTACTTACAGACCATGGTCACATGCCTTCTTTTCCTTGGATACCAGATAAGAGGCCCTCACTCTTCACTATCATTGGCTATCCTTCTATCCCTCACACACTTGGGGGTCATTACACTTCCTCTCCCCCTCCATCACTATTGAATGTCTCTATTGTCTACTCATGGTTTATTTACTACACTTCATGCTCCATGATTCATGTATAATTTTCTAAGCACTATCACATCTCACGGTACACACACTGTACCATCATTACCCGATGATGCACTCATGTTCTCAAGGTTCATACATGACTTGTTGAGGGCATTAAATGAAACTTACTTGTACACTTGGGGGCATCACACTTTCTTCCCCATCACTATTAGCTATCTTTATCATCTACTCATAGCTTATTTACTACACTTCATGCTTTGTGCTTCATGATAAATCTTTTCTAGCATCTAATGTCAATCACATATAATCCCTTTACTACACAATGATGCAATATTTTTCTATGGTTCATACTTGACTATTGAGGAGAATTCCTAAATGAACCTCATCTCACACACAACCGTTGGGGAAACACATCCCCTTCGATCTGCATATCTTCCATATCACAACACACCACCACTTTCACATAACATATACACATCTTGGTAGTATTTACTCTTGTTAGCTTATAATATTTATATGTTGCACTTTGTTTCCTATGTGAGTTGGATACTTAGTATGCCATTATATTTTTATATACACACATACACGTTCACATGGTATCTTGAGGTGAATGCAGGAATTCTACATATTCTTACACATTTGCATGATGCTCGACAACTGCTCTTTACTAGTCTTGTTGAGGCTCTGAGGGTATCTACCTTTGCCACTTCCATAATCCACACATCACAGGTCCTATTGTTACAATATTTACTGCTTATTACCACTATCACTAACTTTTCACCGATTTATACATGATTTTACATACTTTTTATCTTTCTAACATGCTAACAAGTGCTTCATGTGTAACATTTTCCTTACAAGATTCTATACAACCATGGTAATATGTTACTTATTGATTGCTATTATTTGCTATTGTTTGTGGTCCATACCCTATGTTATGTTTGATCATTGTTTTCTTATGACCACTTCGGCCCTAATTTTCTTGTGACATTGTGAGTGATGCCCCATGTATGTAACTCAATTTTTTGTTCCCTCTCATTTTCCTTTTTCTTTTAAATTGTATTATATTACATGTTATCTCTTTTAGACTAATACTTGTTTCTATCCTATCTTGTTTACATGTGCCATGGTTTCTACCATGAAAATCCCCTACCCCTTACATGTATCCAACCTCAACATTAGTTTTAGGTCCTCTCCTTTGGGTGCATCCTCCTACATTCGTCACATGCACCCCAAATGAGGGGGAAACTATTGGGTGAACAAATCATCCTTCCATAATTTCACACTCTAGAAAAAAACAACACAAAACATAAATGGAAAAATCACATAAGGATAGAGTGGTCCAGAATCAAACTTGGATCACAAACATAGAGCAAACACTAGCACCCAATATCAAACAAGAATGGTGGGTGCTTGTGTCCCACTTAGGTGTTTGTGTCCTCGGGAAAAATCGGACAATTTTAGAGTTCAACATAGTTTCTAATAGGTTACAATATAAATCTACAAAGATCAAGAACTTGCATTTAGTTACTAAATTCATTCAATTAGCTCTGATTTAGTTACAATAGGGTACAATTTAGTTACAAATCGGTTACAAATCAGGATGTGCTAATCCATAGTGACACTTTGAGAAGCATAAGGGAAGGAGAGAAGAATAGACCTCTTTCCTAAACACTCTTCTCTTGGTGTGAGATTGGCCAAAAATCATCTTTGGCGTGAGATCACCCAAAAAAATCACTCTTGGTGTGAGATAACCAAAAACCTCATCCTTAGTGGCGTAATGCTCAAATCTGCGTGGCTCGATACTCACTTGGTTGGGAATTTATCACTCCCAACCCCATTCAATAACATATCCAAGAAAATCAAGATAAATTTCTATCCTTTACTCTCTCATACATTAGGTGCACTCTTTCCTTAACTACTAATTTTACACATTATTTTTAAATACTTATACATAAGTTACTTTGATTTTTCAGATACGAGACTTTGACCACTCTCTTTCTCATATTTTGAAGGTCTATCCTTACAAGAAACAATAAGTATCCCACATCTACAAGAAATATCTATAGCAATATGCTACTACGTATACACTTCACCCCTAGGGTCTTCCTCCCTTTCCTAGTTACCACTCTTCACATTACGGCCACTTCACACTTCATATGGCTACTTGTCAACTCGGCATGCTATTGACTACACTTCTCTTTTCTTTACAAGGTATGCATATTCTATCTACTTTATATTATCGAGTATTCACTCAACGAGAATAAAGTGGGGGAAAATATGACACAAAAGCTATGCATTTGGGTACATTTCTAGGTCATAAATCATACTAATGTATTAATGATTCCTACATTAGAAAACTAGTGGTTGATAAATCCTTTTGGAATTTCGATTGCTTTATCTATAGCATTTTATTGGCTTTACACATATTACAAATCTATCAAAACTTGAATGATTTATCTTTTGATGACCTCAGACACTAGTTCCCAACTTGCTCTTATCCCTCCCGGGTGCTCCCCCCTTCTTATCTTCTTCTTACTCTTTTTGGTCCTTTTCGCCTTTTGGTCACATTTTAACATTTTTGGTCAGCCTTTCAGGTTGTTAATTACAAAATTCAAACAAGGAAATCATATATATAATAAGTTACTTCTTCTAAATAAATGGCCAAACACTATAAGCATTATCTATCACCATTTAAGCTTGCACAAAAGCATTACAAGGAATACATTTAACACATTCATACAAGGGACAAGGGATGCATACACTACATAGGAAGGGAGTTCATTCTATTCCATTACACACATTTTGCATATTTGGGAAAATCTAGATCTATTCTGATATCATTGTCAGGCAACTTGTCAAGGGAAACCTAGGGCACATGACTCAGATACACACACACACACAAATAAATACATGGAGTGTGAGATGTAATACAACACTTGGTCATAAGTTCACTCTTCCAGGTGACTATTGAGGCCAGTCCATCTCCCCATTCTACATATTTTTATTATATTTGATGTGGTTTGGGGGAATGTGCAACTAGTAATGTATTTTTTGGGTTACAGGTGCCATCAAAACCCTAATAGAAAAGTTGAAGTGAAAAAGTGAATATTGGAGTGAAGACCTTCCGACCCATAAAAATTCTAAACTTGAGCATCTAAGTAGAAACTAACGTCTATATTAGTCACTAGTGCTTGGGGCACTACTATCCTCCTAAAAGCATTTGTGTCCTACACATTCCTAGGGTTTTAAACCCTCATCGAGCCTCTGTGACACTATTTCTAGCTGATTCTAAAGTGGATACATAATCTAGATCACCCCTAGGTTACACGAAATCAGCTAAGTCATCATCCCTCTCTCACTTGCTTAGGGTTTTACATCATTGCATGCTTATTTCTTGGACATTACTATAGTTGTATCACCTAAATATAATTACTTACAATAGTTATCGTGAAATTAGATTTAAATCAATTTAGATTAAATCAACTATGTAAAAAGTATGAAGTGAATGAAAACTATTCATGAGAACCACTTGAAGAGGTCGAACAACCGCCAAGGAATATGGAGGCTTAAGTCTTAATTTTGATTCAAATTATAGTGATATAATAATATGTGCCAAAGAAGACTTGTGAGAATAATTTGGTGAAGTATCTCTAGGAATAGTGTGTGAAGTATAAATACTTTGAATTGAAATTTGTGGTTAGGATACCGTGTCTTGAAGAGATTGCAAGTGATTGGTATTAATTTTTGTTGATATGTGAAAGCTATTGTGATAAAAGAGGTAGGGCATAACATGAGTACCAAACATATTGGAATTATGACCTTTACCAAAGTACTTAGGGGCATGTAAGGAAACCTATTCTTGGAAAATAAGGTAGGGAGACCTGCATATGCCCCGACGTAATTTAGAAAGGATGACATATTGGTATATATAGCCCAAGAGTGAAGATTGATGTTACAATTTAAAGTATTACTAGCAATAGTCTATTATGAATGAGAATATAATGTTGTATATGCTTGCTATGTTGAAATATTGACACACTCGGCTCTACCATATGAACTTGTCAAGAGGATGAGGAAGTAGAGTCATTGGGGTGTTATATTTTTCTATGTGTACAAATTTATGCTTAGTAGCTATATGTCAAGAAATATGTAATGCTTCTAGTGAAATAGTGTCCTTTTCTTCATCAATAGGATTAAGACTTTACAAATTCTCATATGGGGTTTGTAGTCATCACAAGAGTAGGTAGAATCAAATTCATCTCTATCATCATAATTGAGTAGTAATGATGAATCAATGTTATCCATGAGATTATTTTGCATGTTTCCCTAGAAGACTTTTTAGAGGAAAACTTAATATTTAGCTTTTAATTTCTTGTGTTTATAGAGATCCACATATCATCACCATTATCAATATTTGTATTAGGATAATTCTATGTATACATGATAGGTGCCACCTTACTATTAACTGGTGTAGAGTCATTTGTATTGTTATTACAATGAATATTGATAGTTGTATTATAATCTATCATAGCTTGTTTTGGAGAAGTAGATATATCCAAAGAATGATTGGTTAGCATGTCAATTTGTTCATCATCACTACTATCATAATCCTAATCATCAACAAAACTATCATTTGATTTAAAACAAAGCTTCACCGGTAACTTGGGATTTCGGTAATCCACCCAAGTTCTTGTGAGGGAGTAGAGATATCTACAAATTCCATTGGTACATTACCTTGATTGGGGTTGTGCTTGCTTTATATGTTATGATGTTGTGTGAAATTATACATTATTAATTGGAAATAATTCCATTACAGGTTGTATAATAGTAGGATATGATTCTTTTATTAATATCGATGCTTTTGAAGGAGGTATTTCATTCTTATTCTCTTGTTGACTAGGTGGATCTAGTAGTATTATGAAAGTTGTAGCATCCAATATTGCATGATGTTCAACACACATAGATGTATTAACTTTTGTAACCCATTTAGAGTTATAAACTTGTTATGATTGTGTAGTAAAATTTTGTGTAGAAAATGAAATAAAGCCCTTACACTCAATTTGTTGGATTTTTTGTTATAAAGCAAAGTAATCATTATCACGATGTATATTAATTCCATGATAATTGTAAAAGGATTAAACTTTAACTTTTGTAAGCCAATAGTGGGGCCAATAATGAGTAGGTAACAAAGTGATTAACTGATTATCGAGAAACACGAGATAGAATGTCATATTATTTAACATTATTTTCAAACTAAAGAGACATTTTCTGTTGTAGAATTTTCACATAATTTGTATGGGAACATGTATAATACATGATGTGTATATGATTTAATATAAATTGAATTAAATCTAATTGTAGAGTAACTACTATAATTAATGATATACAAATGCTAATATACAATAAGACATAAGAAAACAAGCATATACAAATGTGAAACCCTAAGCAAGAGAGGGAGATAGAGAGACTTAGCTGATTTTTGAGCAGTCAAAAAGGGATCTAGGAAAGTGAATAGATAAAATAGACCGGTAATAGTGTTGAAAATTATTGCTGGAGGTTCTAAGAATCAAGAATGCACTTTGGATAATTGTACCATGGGAGGACAAGAGAACCTAGGCACTAGTGTCTGTGTGAATGATTAGGATATGATCTCTTTTGTGTAGGAGGAGCTTCGTTGTTACTCCCTATTTGTCGCTTCTAGTTTTTCACTTCGTGATCACCAAATGTACTTGTAACCTGTAAAACAAGTTGTCTACATGCACATGTCCACAAACCACATCAAATTTAATAAAAAGATGTAGAATGTGGAGTTAAAAGTGACCGAGAAGAGTGATCTTATGACTGAGTGCTTCACTTCATCTCAAACTCCATGTAGTTCTTTGTGTAAGTGTGTGTAATGATGCCCTATGATTCCCTTGTGCAAGTTTCATAATGATAGTGGCCTGGATCTATAATGTAGCAGATGTATAGATGTGTTGGATGGAATAAAATAAACTTCCACTCCTTTTATGTGCATGCGTAAGAATGCAACTCTTATCCCTTGAGTGAGTGTGCTAGATGGATGTATTGAAGTGATTTTGTGGATTTGGATGTAAGCTTAGGTGATAATATGTAATGCTTAGTGCTTGGTGATTTATTTTAAAAACATAACTATGTATTTATATGAATCCCTTGTTTGAATTTCATAATTGACAACTGGAAGGCTGAACCAAAGTAATAAAAAGTAATTAAGAAGTTTAAGGGATCTGAAAGGATAAGAAAAAGTTAGAGGGACAAGAGCACCTAACGCTAGTGTCTAAGGCCATAGAAAGATAAAAAGTCAAAATTTGGTAAGAGTGAAAGATGTATAAAGCCAATAAAAGTGTAGAAGACAAAGAAAAAGGATAAAGGGAGTTGTCAATTACTAGTTTTCTTTCTTAGGAATCATGTAAATGATAACATGATTTTAGGACCTAGAAATGTACCCAAGTGCATAGATTTTTCTATGTACCTCAAGATATGATATTATAATGTATATGGGTTGATGGAGATGCCAACATGTGGCACACATCCCCTTAGTTAGTTATATGTTTATAATATATGGGGTCACATAGGAATTAGTTATATTGGGTAATGAGTCGACCTACATTGGGATTAGGTGTTACCCATCCATTAAGAGTAATGTATGTCTATATAAAGGATGTGAGTATCATTATGAGTATTTCATGGATGTATGAGTTGATTATTCTACTTGGTAGAGGTATATTAGAGGTGTCCCCCTTGAAGTGGATTCCCATATTGGGAGATTGTGGAGTTACTCCTTCCTTAAGGAGCATTGTATGGTGTTTCCCTACCTTAAGGGTATTATTTTGCATATATTAAATATTTGGGCATCTTAGCCCACCAATATCTCTTATGTTGTGTTATTTTTTGTAGTTTATCCTACGATACAAATTATGGTACAAGAGAAATAAAATTACATCGTAGGATATCACACTTAACAAGGAAAATAGTGTTAGAGTAGGTATTTACCTTAGCTCATGTTCACCTAGGTACTTTATTTACCTTTATTGTATTTATCCTCACCCACTTATGTGCGTTGATATTTATTTTATCTTATTTAGATATTATGAGATATTATCTAGCTGTTAAGTATAGTTATTTCCTTGATCTATGGTATTTACTAGATCCTTGATGTCTAGTTCTCTCCTAAATCTATGGACTTAACTAGTTCTTTGATGACTAGTTCTTTCCATGATTTATGGCTTGATCTACGACCTTGATCGTCTTATATTTTTATTACTTGCATACATAAGCAAGGACCATTATCATTGTATTTCATTGAGTTCCATAATAATATATGAGATTGCTGCTCGTTTATTTGCAAAGGTTTTATGTAAAGTAATTCTAGTGAATTGCTTTCATCTTATAAATCGTGGTGTTTGATTAAGATCTGTATTTTTGGCTTGGTATGATCTAGTTATCGCTCCTTTTAAAAATTAATGTCAAGATGGAGCATGAAGATGAATTTTAAGATGGTGAATAAGGGAATAAGGATGATTCATAATGAGAAGCTGAAGAACATGAAGAAAAATACCAAAATAGTTCATCTACTCAAGTGAAAAAATAAATAGCAAACAAGGTGGAAGAGGAAAATAAAGTTAAGGAAAAGGTTGAGGATATTAAGGTTGTACCATATGGACACCCACATCATCATGAGAGGAAAAAATCATGGAGACATGTTAGGACATATGAGGGCGAAATCCATACGAGATATACGGGGAATCGGAGGAGTAATAATTATGGATATACATGGAATCAATGGAGTAGAAATTATATGACATGGAATCAAAAGAATAATTATTATGGACATGCATGGATGCCGAGGAGGAACACATATGGACATGGATGGAATCAAAGGAGCACAATGGATTATGGAATTATGTTTTGTTGAGCTCAAAATTGCACCTGTCCCAAATCAGGATGAACTAGGGCTTTGAGGAAACATGGGATTGTCTCCAAGTTGTGGGACTTGTGCTTGAGACAAACCTCTAGAGAAGGCCGGCTTCCTCTACCTATTTCTAATGCTAAAACTACTTTTACAAAGGGAAATAGAACTAGCTATCACTACTATATGATTCTTGTTAGGATTGTGGAGCTGAATTACTTCATAGATAACATTATTTACACCTTGCTGGTTTACACAAGAACTCGACACCGATTACACCATGTGCATGGAATGTTTTATCGAGATCTACCGTGGGTTTTTTCTCATACCGTATAACACTTTCAGATTGCGTGGGAGAAGTGTGTGGATTATTTCCTTTTTGGCAGAGATGCTTAGCTCCATTTCCCCTTCACTTTATTTTTGTGGTGAAGGCAAGAACATTTTATTTTATTTTAGTGGCATCTAGCTTGTAACTTTTGATCAAGAACTCGGTTTTGAGTGCTAGTTTTTGCAAAAGTGCTTATCTTTTCATGCTCTTTCCGTTGGAAGTAATTATTTTGAGAATTGCACTATAATTATAAATTTCCATATTGTAACATGCACTCATTATAAAGTGCCAAATATGGAGGAGTGTTGTAATCAATTGTGGATGTAATTTTAGTTGAGCCCGACGTCCTAAAATTTTGGGATTTGAATTCTTGTATCTATCATGGATTCTAAGAATAATATGATTTTCTATGAAGTGTGTGAATTCAAGAGGATATTGTAAAATTTTTGGAAGAAAATAGATCACTCAAGAAGTGAAATTATCTTCTACAATCACTCATTCATGATAAGGATACACTAATACACTCCTTGCAACAAAAACTTGCTAGCCTACAACATTGCCATCATATTGTGGACAACCATATCCATGCTCCTAGTCCACTTGTAGCTATTGCTCTTGTACCCATTGACATTGATATTCCAGTCTTTGACCTCTGATATTCGCTCTTGATGCTCCTAAGCCTATGAGGCTTGTTATTGCATGCTCTTCCACATTTGTGCCTATTCCAGTAACACATGTTGTGTATCCTACTTCTACTCATATGCATGGCTATTTTGAGAATCATACCACTACATTTAGTTCTCACATGCTTTGTTCTATGGGTTTCATTGGCGGAGGTATTAGCAGACATTCACAGGGTATTGTTTCCCCTATTCCACATGTTAAGTGGAATTATCACCATGACATTGGTTTTTGAGAAGATACTTCATTGGGATCACACATTAATAGAGATCCTATTTTTGTTCGCTCAACTCTTTCTAAGGATCATGAGCAACACATGAGTTCTACACCTTCACTTAGGCTTGAGAAACCTGAGATTTCAGCTATCAGACATGATCAACCTGACACACATTTTGATGTTCCTTTACATGCACCCATTATGTATTTTACACCAAGTCATATGCAAGCATATTCTTCATCCATCCATGTTGATTTGGGGTGGATATCTGATCACTTGTGGTGGTGACATAGGCATTTGTTGAGAGGAATCTACGAGGTGGCTTCTCCACCATTCGGCCTCTTGCTTCACTTTCTATACCTTTTGCATTATAATGCTTCTTATTTTGATCATTTTTCTTTAGTAGGTGTAGTGCATCTCTCTTGTTTTTGAGATATTTTTATATCAGTATTTTCAACACTTTTGACATGTTTATAGTCTCTCCGATGGGGGATCTATTCTAGTGAAGCCCAATGTTATTTTTTCAGTGTTCAAGTAGTTGATTTTGGGAAACTCATATAGATCTATGGCGTCACTCCACCCATTCAGCAGTATGGGATGGTGTTGATCTTACTTCTTCGGGTTTTGTGTCCTTTCCTGGTTACCTTGGCTTTTCTTGGATCGTGACACTCTATATTTTGTGTCCTTGCCTTGTTGCTTTGGTTATTGTTCTTGGATCATGGCACACCTATTTACATCGGTGATCAAATTATGTTTGGTGTTTTTTCTTGCACTTTCGACATCACTCTTGTTGATAGTATTCTTGTATGGAGATATTCCCGTGAAGACTTAAGGCTTCACAATGCAAGAAATGAAAATGATAAATAGGTGAAAAATATTATTGAGAAAGGAAAGACTTTGCTTCTAGAGATTCTCTCATTATTTTAATGTATGATTTCAATGACCAAAAAGGTAAGGATGACCAAGGATGAAATAAAAAAAGAGAAATATCACTGGATCGGTGTGTTTCATTGGTGTTCAAAATGGGAAAAATAAACTCTTCCATAGTGGTGAGCAAAAATGTATTCAACTCTGCATCTGAAGACTTGTCTCAAGTTTGGGAAAGAACTCTTGTCGCTCGATATGAGATGATAAATTTTCCTCTTGATGAATCGAATCGTATGATCAACATACTTAGAAGATGTAAGAATATATCAATGTGGAAGTACATAAATTTGGATTACCCACGGTGGATGAAAACAATATACTTTGGATGATCTAGTGAAACCATTTGAAGAGCTGGTTAAGAAGGAGGCTAGAGATCCATTTTCTTTCAATGAAGAAACACTAGAGTCTTTTACCGAGATAAGATCTATTATATCCAATAAGACGAAGGAGCATCAAACATGGTTTGTGAAGTGCAAAAATATCAACTCTACCTCTGAGAATTGGCTCAAAGCTTTAAGTTTTGTACAAATTCCTTAGATGATAAGGTTACGCCCACAACAACCTAGTTTAATAAGGAGTTCAAAGGGATCGAGATATTTCCAAAAGCACTCTCTAATAGTCCATAAAAAGTGAATTTTCATTGGCAAGTCTATAATTTTCATCCAAGTAGCTATCTCCTCTCCTTTCTCTCTTTTCCACCTCTTCCTCTCTTCTTTAATGTTTATTTATCCTTTGGGGTTTTACTTTTCACTTTTTTCTTATTCATTAAAATGTGATCTATAATCATACTTACAACAAGTCTCCTCCAATTAATAAAAAGGGACTCAATTTATTTCCTAGGAATGTGAAAGGTCACATGTTGTAAAGGTTAGTGAAAATTCATGTGGGGGTAGGCGAAGAGTCATTTTGAAAAACTATATATTATAATGAATTCCTCATTTCAAGGGGTTGTCAATTTTTGAGTTCATGAGTAGATAACTAGTGCTCTATAAAGAACAATTAAAGATAAAACTTCCTCTTCCCCTTCTTATATGTTCTCTCTCTCTCTCTCTCTTTTGTAACTTTGAGAACATGTCAATCTTGCATGACCAATACAAGTGTAAAATATTTTTATGAATGAATGAATGAGATTTTATTTTCATGGTTCATTTTATCTTATCATAACTAGTAGAGTTATTTTTACTTCTAGTCATGCATTGATAAACTCACGGTTAATACTTGTAAGAATATTCTTAAGCCTACTTGCAGGATTAACCCCCTCTCTAAATTATCACTCCCAATATCTCACCATCCTTGTAAATTATTTCCTTGCAAGAGGGGCAAGAATTTTTCACAAGTGTAGTGGAGTGTGCCTGTGTGATCCCTAACCCATCACTAACCAAAAAGTTTTTTTCTTTATATAAAATAAAGGGAGCTTCAATTTTCCAAGCAGGAGGAACATAGTCCTAGAGCGTTGGTGAAAATCAACTAATTTGTCCTAGCGACAAATTATTTCTCCAACATGGCTGCTAAGCTACATAAGGCTAGCGGCCGCTAAGTAACATATTTCTAGCACCACTAAGACACTCTAAGATATCTATGTTAGTATATTTTTTAACTTCCCAATGTTTATTTTTAACCTCGAGACCCATGAATCATATTATACTAAGATTTGGGAAAGGATTGAAAATAATTCAACATTATCAATGCAATAAAAATTGACAAGATTCCAAATGATGATTAAACTTGACCTTATTGATTTCAAATGATAGAAAAAATAGAGATTAGAATTAGTGGACAATTCCGTGGACATAAAAACCCGAAATAAAGGTACCGCGATCGCGGTTTTAAAACCGCGAGCGCGGTCCTAAAACCGCGATCGCGGTTATTGAATTCTAGGTTCGGTAATTACCGAACCTAGTTCCGCGATCGCGGTTTATAACCGCGAGCGCGGTTATAAACCGCGATCGCGGAACTCTGAGACAAAATTTAACAGTCCCGCGACTCGTTATTTTCCTAATTTTCAATTCAAACCGCGACTTTTCCTAAACGTTTTTCACTCGCACTTTCAATACTATCTCAAAATTGCTCATCGGACTTCTGGATAGCGATAGATTCAACCATGCCGCCAAGACGAGGAGGTAAGTCCCCGATTGTAATCATTTTTTTGCATTTTAGGTTGTTTTTTTTGCATTTTAGGTTTTTTTTGGCATTTTCATGGGTTTTGTGAATTGTTTGTTTATGTATACAATTTTATTGTTTTATCAGTTGGTCGGCAAGCTCGGGCTCGTGCAAACCGTCAAAACATTCCTCAAAACCCACCGAACATTCCTCAAAACCCTCCGAACATTCCTCAAAACCCTCCTCCAAACATAGATCCGCCCCCTGTGGCTCCTTCTGTCCCCACTGAGCCAACAGGAACGCAAGATAATATCATTGGAAGAATCCAAGAAAATAAAATTGTCATTGAGAACCTAATTCAAACTATAAGACAAAACCATGCTACAAATCCATCCCGCATGACTTTAGCCAATACATTGCAAACATTGATTGGCGAAGTCGAGTCTGCAACCAACCAAATACATAGATGGAACACCTTTAGAAGTGACTGTAGGCGGTGGTATGCGGATAAACTATCTCATGCGGCCGTCAAAGACAAAAAAATTGGAAAAGACCTAATTTGTGCATTATTTACCGACCCTAGAACCAATGCCCCCCCTGCAGTTACTTGCAAACGGTTCCCAATCCATTGGTGCCATGATGATAGAATCAAAAACAATTTTTGGGACCGATGGTGGATGGTTTTTGATTATCCACCATGCAACAACAATGAGGTTCCTCTTTATTTTTTGAAGAAATTATATTGTGAGTTTGTGCTCAATGAGGTCCCGAATTATTTTGACTTTTCAGACTTTTTTGGTCGAGGAGGTGGCTCTGCAGGCGAGGACACTGGTGCACGCGTAGGTCAGCCTAGGATCCCCCATGCCCCAAAACCCCCATTGCCTTCAGTTATCCCTCCTACAGTGAAGGAGGTTGTGGAGATTGATACATTGCATGCATTGAGGGAGCTCACTGACACTCTCACCCAGCATAGCACCCAGATTGCATCCGGTGATGTTGGTGGAGGTGCCAGTTCTAGTGCACCACACCACTGTGGATCATGTGGTGCCGTATGCACTGCAGGCGAGACATCATTTGCTGGTTCACAGGATTTTTTTTCTATAGATGAGATGCTGGGGAATGTTTTTGGAACTGGAGCCACTGATATTGGTCTTTCACAGGTAAATTTTAAATAAATTTAAATAATATATATATGTACAATAGTTTAATTCACATGTTTGAGATATTAATATATATATGATTGTACTTCATGTACATACATGTAAAAAACTAATTTTTTATTTTATTTTAAATAGCAAGAGCCGGTGAAGGAAACATCCGGTGTTGACATGCTAGCTACTGCGGTTGGGCGTGTTTCAAACGTAAGTTTCAAGTTGTACAAACTTACATTTTTAATAAATCATTTAATTGCACTAGATTATTATTATAATTTGTTTCACGTGTATGTTGCACATGTATTAATATTTTTCTCTTTTATACACAGGAGCCTGGCGGGTCATCATCTGCTCAGGGAACTGAAGCTACTGGCATGCCTCGCGTGAGTTTTACGCAGGTTAGTTACAAATCTCTTTAATGAATGATAAGAGTGATGAAGAAATGTAAAAAAGGTTAAATCCTCTCGTACCCTTTATCTAAAAAAATCTATGCGTCCTTTCCATATGATTATAAGTTTTATATGGATTGGTGTACTGAGATTTAAGAATTTACAACATCATTGTACCCTTAATAGACAGCTCCTCCAATTTATGACAACTCCTGCGAACCCTAACTCCACCACTCATATGAACCCTAATAGATTTGGAGGCGGCGGACATATATATGTGCACACGTAGGGTTGTGTGAAATTACGTGATGGAGGTGTCCTTTCATTTTAGAAACTACATCCCCCTCTGCAGAACATGTAGACCCCTAAGGGTTTGTTTCTAGAAATATTCTTGGGCACTGGGTGTGGGGCTTCAGTTGCTCAAACTGCAGGTGGCAATGGAGCCATTGTTGGGGTTGGATCTGACACTACTGGCACCAATGTTGCCAAGAACTTGCAAGGAGGAATGGAAAATCCTGTTATCTTTGTTGGGGACACTAATAACCCATTGGGAGGTTGAGTGAATCCTAACATCTTTGTTAGGGGTGCAAACACTAGGGTTTTCTCCCTTGTTGATAGCTTGGAAACTCCTGCTACAACTAAAGCTTTAGTCAATCACTCATTTAATGAGGTTTTGTAAAAGAAGACATAGATCAAAACCATGAGGCCTACTAAGAGAAACCCAAGTGTAACCTTTGGCGATGAAGTCCTCGAAATATATTCATTTTACCAAGATCATGCCTTGATCTGTAGATTCACTCATCTTTAGCCTAGCCTCCCTATCCTCCATGATTAGATCTCCAAGAATTGGTTCCCGCTTCTAGCGGGTAGGTTAGACCTCTACCCCTATGCTAAGGGAATTTTTATTATTTTTTCCCCTCTATAGCTGACAAGGACAAAATTTCTAAACAACTTTGGGTTTTCCAACAAAGGTACCTTATCTTAAAACCATGGTTCACATCATTCAACCCTCTCACTGAATCTTTATCACACAAACCAATCTAGATCAAATTACCCCACTTACCCCTATAATTTTAGGACCATAGTTGTCTGATATCCATAGGAAATACCTTGGGAAACATCATTAACGTCGAATCCCAAACCTATGATTTCACACATACAATGTATATGCAAGAATCCTAGTTGAGATTGATACTTCAAAGAATCTTCCAACCCACCTTAATCTTAAAGTGCAAAATCAAACTTGCACTCATCCTCTGGACTATAAGGGCCTACCTTTCAGATGTAGGAGATGTATTTTTTTGGGGCATTCTGCTCCTGATTGTGAGATGGTAAAACATTAAAAAAGAGAATAATAATTGGTGGATAAATGCCCTCCCTAAACATATCGTATTTAAATCTAAGTAAATCCCTAATTCAAACACTAAGGAGGAAGACATGGTCAAATCTTTCCTAGCAACCCCTTTGAGAGAGATCACAGATCATGTAAACAAGGGGTTATCCGTGGGTGAAACATAGAGGACCGGAAACACTAAATCAAAACCGCATGTAGCGGCAAAGGAGAATGTTCCTCCTCATTCTCCTTGTTCAAGCAACACATATCAGTCGATCACAGATTTTGAAGTTGTTATTCCTGTACAAAAAGCTCCCAATGTGACCAATGTCTCACTCTATATCCACTTCGCTTCTACTAGATAACGAGTATTCTCCATCCCAACCTTTGGACACAAATACATATGAAGATAGATGGCCTCCGTGCTAACATTTATAGATCCTATGTATTTAGCCTAAATAGAAGATAAAATTTAATAATGTATTTTTATTCTTTCTTGAGTAACTAAATATTGATTTGTACATGTTTTTTGTATAGCTCTTAAGTAGATTTTAATAAATTGATTTGTACATGTTTTTTGTATAGCTTATGACTGCTACAGAGACTCCTCCACATATGCAGACTGTGGAGGCTGCTGTAGATACCGCCATAGCATCTGCAAATCCACTAACCGAGGTACACAATTTTTTAAATTTGTTAAATTTTGGAGGTTCATTATTTCTTATTAAACTTAAATCTACAATATCAAATTTTGTAGGTATATATATGAGTGTGAAATATTTAATTTGAAAATTAATTATTTGTATGTAGCTTACCCCTCGTGAGTCTATTGTTGTCCCTGCGAAGCGTCAACAACAAATCGATAGGGATCATGACATTGCGGTAAGATTGCACATGCATTTTAACTAAATTGTACAAGTTTCTAAATTTTGAAGGTATTTTAAAATTTTGGGTGTTAAAAACTTGTTGTTTATGAATGTGCAGGTTAGGTTGCAGGCATGCTTGGAGACACCTAGGACCACACGGATGAAATCCGTAGTGGCATCTCCCTCCACTACATCCCCAGGTCGTGGACGTGCTACTTCTAGCAGGGCAAAGAGAGGGAAGATGTTTCATGAGTAGATTTATAGTCCACTTGGATGCCACATATATGTGGTCATGAGTACATCTATTCACAGTCCATTGTATATATATCTAGCCTTTTGCGACCGCATGTGGTCCCATATGTACATTATGGCACGTGCTTAGTTCGAGATCTGTATACATACATTATGAACTTATACATGTACATATATATTTTCAGAGACGTGCGCGTCTGGAGCACACTTTATTTGATTTTATATATATATATATATATATATATATATATATATATATATATATATATATATATATATATATATATATATATATCCATGTGTGTTGGTTAAATAAGGCTATAAATTTGGTTATTTTGGTATTATTGCTAACTCTGAGAAAGTGGGTTTTGATCTTTGTTCGGTGGATTTAGTGTATTACTTCTAGTTATATATTTTCTAGTATCTTTCTGATTATTATTTGTGGTATATTTCGTGCCATGGGCATTTTGAATTTTTATTTTTCAAACTAAAACAATATTGTTAGCTCTATATCAAGCCAACTTAAGTATTAGTAACTAGAGATGTGCTATGTATAACGTACATTGATTCTTGAGGTACCAATTTACATGAAGAAAAAGTAATGAAATGGCGGACTTAGAATTTGGGAGTGAGAAAGATGGATATTTTTTGTAGGTTGATTACTTTTTATTTTTCTCATTATTTTTCTCTAGTTTTTTATTTTGTTTAAATAAGTTAATTTTTTGGAAAACTCAAAACTATACTTAGCCATTTAAAACTTTAAACTAATCTGGAATAAGTTGTATTCTTAAATTATGTATCTTCTACCTTCAATGATGATGTGGATCTGTGAACTGTCTTCTTGAATACATGTAGATTATGATTCTATATGCACTTTGTCATCTTCTAAGTAGTTTTGAGTTTCTTGACTATTATGAATAAGAGGTTTTTCTTAATGATTTTATTTCATTTAAGAAACTATATCTCTAGCAACATGAACTCTTTTTGTACATGCATAACTATTTCATCTTTCTCTCAATCTGTGATTTCCTTGTAAGAGCTATGGTATTTAGATAATTTTTGTACCTATTGTACACTTGTAATCTATATTTTCTGAGATTCATTCCTTGTTGTATTTAATTTTTAAATCAGACCTTTAAAGGCCTCTTCACAAATTTCTTCTCATATATTGTGTACTTATTCTTCATGACTTCAAAAAATCATGGAAATTGGTTCTCCTCTTTAGTGTTTTTCTAACTTGCTTTGCATCTTACTCATTTAACCATGATTATCATACAAGTGCTGCATATGATACACTCTTTGTATAGAAATTTTCCTTACATTTAATAAATTATAACCTTATGGATGCAATGTATTTTATTCTATTGAAGTTTGTAATGTTCTTTCTACTTTTTCAAAGCTTATTCTATCTCCTTCTTGCAATATTTTGCAAATTTTTAGACTTAATCATATTGAAATATCACTGGAAAACTTTTCTTATAAATTTTTTAATCTTTGAAGCTTGACAAGTTCTTAGAGCTAAAATTTTAAACATATGCTTTCAATTTTATTTCATTAGTCTTGACAGATATCTTAGTTTGTACTTTGATCATTTAGCTTTGATTATAAGTTGGAATGTCGCCCCTTTTAATACAATCTACTTCCTTTGCAATCTGTAATGGATGATGGACCTTATTGTACTCTATTTTTATTCTTACGTAATTATTTCCTTAAATGTGACAATTTATATGAGTCATTTGTAAATTGTATCTTAAAGAAGTAGTACCTGTAGCTCATCCTAGTTTTCTTGATTTCTTACTTTTGATTCCTGAAACTATCTCATTCGATAAAATATGACATTAGATCATCCTTTGAGCTTGTAAATTGTATTGTTATCAATATGATATAACTTTAGTTGATCAACATAGGAAGTATTCGTCGGGAGACCAAAATATCGTTCAAATTCGTCGGGTGACTACTCGGACTCCGTGGCACCTAGAGAGGCCTCGTCTGATCCGACACCTCGGCATACGGACCCTCTACAATAGCCTCTCTCATTTTTTTCCTTCTCATTTCGGTGCTCTCGCTGTCCTAATGTTTGCAAACGCGCGAAATAGTGCAGTTGGAGCCAGTGTAAGGTTGCCAAACGCTGTATTTTGCAAACGGTGGGCCGTGGCACCATCAACCGCCTGCGCCGGCACATCCGGGTGGCCAGGTGAACGCTAGAGGAGGTGGTGTTTCGGTGCGCGAAAGGGTCGTTGATTCCGGGCTACTTCGTTCGGGCTTAGTCCCTTAAGAGCCCTGAGACCAAAATATCGTTCAAATTCGTCGGGTGACTACTCGGACTCCGTGGCACCTAGAGAGGCCTCGTCTGATCCGACACCTCGGCATACGGACCCTCTACAATAGCCTCTCTCATTTTTTTCCTTCTCATTTCGGTGCTCTCGCTGTCCTAATGTTTGCAAACGCGCGAAATAGTGCAGTTGGAGCCAGTGTAAGGTTGCCAAACGCTGTATTTTGCAAACGGTGGGCCGTGGCACCGAACCGCCTGCGCCGGCACGTCCGGGTGGCCAGGTGAACGCTAGAGGAGGTGGTGTTTCGGTGCGCGAAAGGGTCGTTGATTCCGGGCTACTTCGTTCGGGCTTAGTCCCTTAAGAGCCCTGAGACCAAAATATCGTTCAAATTCGTCGGGTGACTACTCGGACTCATGGCACCTAGAGAGGCCTCGTCCCGATCCGACACCTCGGCATACAAACCCTCTACAATAGCCTCTCTCATTTTTTTCCTTCTCATTTCGGTGCTCTCGCTGTCCTAATGTTTGCAAACGTGCGAAATAGTGCAGTTGGAGCCAGTGTAAGGTTGTCAAACGCTGTATTTTGCAAACGGTGGGCCGTGGCACCGAACCGCCTGTGCCGGCACGTCCGGGTGGCCAGGTGAACGCTAGAGGAGGCGGTGTTTCGGTGCGCGAAAGGGTCGTTGCTTCCGGGCTACTTCGTTCGGGCTTAGTCCCTTAAGAGCCCTGAGACCAAAATATCGTTCAAATTGTCGGGACTACTCTGGACTCGTGGCACCTAGAGAGGCCTCGTCTGATCCGACACCTCGGCATACGAAACCCTCTACAATAGCCTCTCTCATTTTTTTCCTTCTCATTTCGGTGCTCTCGCTGTCCTAATGTTTGCAAACGCGCGAAATAGTGCAGTTGGAGCCAGTTTAAGGTTGTCAAACGCTGTATTTTGCAAACGGTGGGCCGTGGCACCGAACCGCCTGCGCCGGCACGTCCCTTAAGAGCCCTGAGACCAAAATATCGTTCAAATTCGACGGGTGACTACTCGGACTCCGTGGCACCTAGAGGAGTCGTTTTCAAAATTTACAACTTTTTCAAAATTTACAACTTTTTCAAAATTTACAACATTTTCAAAATTTACAACTTTTTCAAAATTTGCAACTTTTTCAAAATTTACAACATTTTCAAAATTTACAATATTTTCAAAATTTACAAACTTGACTTTTCAAAATTTACAAATTTTTCAAACAATGTTCAAGCTTCTCTTAGCTTCGAGAATTTAAAATTCTCTACTAACGATACCAACCACGTGAAGGTGGAAGCTTTTCTGGCACCACTAACCTAAACATAAAATTGTTAGTCAAAGAAATTTAAGTTTCAAATCAAAACCATATACTAGATCTATATACATGACACACAAAATACACAAATTTAAAATAGAATATATTCAAACTTAAATCTAGATCTTTAAACTAAAAAAATAATATATATATATATATATACGCTATATAAATTGAAACTTGAAATTAAATATATACCAGACATGTGAGCATTGTAAATTCATTCCAATGAACCATCAGGATCGGATCTACTCTGAATAGCAGACAAGATTGCTTCATGATCTGACTCTCGAACCTTCCAAAGAATCTTGTTATTAGGTCTTCCTCGATATCTATACAACTGAATATTTGTCGCTAGAACTAGATGTGAATATAAGAGTATTTTCCTGTGTGTCTCAAAGTCTTCAAACACCCAAACAGAGGAGTTTTTTAATGGATACCGTCGAAGCCAAGTTCCAGTAACTACCACTGACCCTGTAGGATACTCAATCTCTTCGCCATCTATAATAGGAGAAGTCAACTTCTTTCTTTCCTCGATGCAACGACATAAGAAATAGTCTGTTCCTTCTTCATTGTCTTCTGTCGCAATTACTGCAAACACATGTCCTACAAAAAAATAACCAAGGTTGAAAAACTCAAATTTAAATTACATATTAAAATTTCAATGGACATAACTCAATACAAAAATTAAATAAATAACTGGATAAATACCTTGTCGCACCAAAATTGAAATTTCGTCAAAGTCCTTGGATGTTGTAACTTCATCTGCAGAAACAAGTTGTAGTGCTTGTGGAGGTTGATAACTAGGAAGCGGAGTTAGAGGCCTACAAATCCATCCTTCCACCCATTCTTGTGAATCACACTCAGCAGTGACAAATTCGATACAAGATGCACAAAAACATGTCAACTTTCTTGTCCATACGGCCCACGAAGTAGCGCGTCGAGCTACAAAATGAGTGCATATCACCGGACCTGGTGAGTGTCATACAATCCTCGTAGTTAGCAATATGTTTTTCCTCTATCAACCAAAAATATCTCGCAAAACCGTGGAATTTTCTTGAGAACCTCGGGTCATGTTGTCGATGACACCATTCCACTATGCTCTTTGCATCTTTTAATTTAGCACCATCTTTGTACTTCAACTCTTCTCTTGCAAGAGCTCTTTTCACACATGCCCCGCACCTGCCATGCTCTCCTTTTTCCATGTCCAAATCGGTGAAACTCCAAATATGTTGCACACCCATCTTGACATGCATTCTGCTCATCCAATAAAACATTCGTGCATTCTTAAACTGAGACGTGCAATTATCTGACCATATATAATGTTGTTTGAAGTGGATGTCCCTATCAGACAAGTTTCCATAAAATAACTGGAAACACCCTTGCACAAATTCAGTAGAATGAGTACGATCATCACTGATATAAAAGTGGTACTCTCTTAAAATTTTTCGATCATTCTCTGTACTGTCAGGAGAATGTAGAAATGCTATATGCACAAAAATGGCAACTTGTACTGAGTTGTAATATTGCGATTGAACCTCCATTTGTGGTTGCAATGTGTAATTCTCTGCAAAATCGACCACTGAAACAATAGTACCAATAGGAAATGTGTCTTTGCATAGCTTGAATTGTTCATCCAACCATCGAGCTCTATGTGTATGCCTCGCATACTCATAAACAAGTTCATCCTTAAATTTTCTCATAAATTGAAAAATGGGCATTTGTTCTGTAACTAGCTCACACCGTTTCGATTCTTTTCCATCTTTCAACTGGTATGCAACTGATTTATATTTATCAAATTCAACTAAATTATGTCCTATTGTACCTTCCATTTGCTCATGGATGCAACTTTCCAATTTAGGTAATCCGCCGCATGTACTACAACTTTCATCTAAACAATCCTGACTATAAAAAAATTGTCCAACTTCTTTTTCACAAAATATAGTAGGAATGAAATCCCTAGAAGATATTGGTGGAACTTGAACACCACATTCAGATAACATAGTTTCAGAATGAAAAATGGAACGAATACGTAAAAATTTAGCATAATGCATTGCAAATTCAACATGTTGCCTACAACAACAAGTGGTGCGAGCATGGTTGATTTTCACATAGAATGGTTTCAACATTTCAAAAAAACGTTGACTAATTTTAATTTCCAGATTCTCTTGTTCAAACTTACGAAAAAATTGAGTTTGAGTCATATCTAAGAAATGCTTTGGATGTGGTTCACGATTAGTAGAACCAACTCTCCGTTTTATAACATCTCTTGTATTAGGTGAAACTCTAGTGTTATCATGCCAAAATTTAATAACAACTTCTCTTATAGCATCAAAATTATTTTTGTCCTTACGCGGTGCTCTAGCGAAAAATGCCCAAAAATCGACATTATTGAGTGACCAAGGATATTACGTCTTTCAATTGCTTTCATTAGAGTTTTTCGATTAACTTGCAACATTCGACTTGTTTGCGTAATCAAACGTTATTTTTTTATTGATTCACTTACAACACTAGTAGCAAGTACACGACGCACAATATTACTATCCCTAGTGCGTCTCTTTACACCAACAGTGTGATATGCATCATGAAGGTTTTCAACAATGTAGAGGTTTGACCACGTATGTTAGATGTTGTCAATCCTAAGGTGTTTAATGTAGGTCTCATTTTAATCAATTTCATCAAACTAACCAACAACTGACATCTTTGGGAATCATTTAAAATTTCAAAATGATTATCCCAAATTTCACTAGCTTTTCTTCTGATTTGTCGTTCAGAAAGTTTGTCAGACATTGGTTTCAAAATGTTTTCATCAATTTCAATCAAAAAATTAGGTTTCTTATGTAAAATCCTAGGAGGTGTTTTTGTCAAATTTTGTTTGTCTACAGTTTCAACATGAATTTCCTTATTCACATTTTCATTGTCTCCTTCAATTTCAACATTTGCTACATCATGAGTATTTAATTCTTCTTCAACATTGACAGTAAAAACTTCTTCATCACGAGTATTCAATTCAACTTCAACATTGACAGTAGAAACATTACCTAGTTCTTCATTGCTTACAGTAGTTGGGATTGAAGATGAACCTCTTCTAGATTCACGAAGTTTCCGCATCCGCTCAGCATTTTCAATTTTGTTGGCCTCTAATTCGTCTTGGTGTTTTTTTACTTAATGACTTCCTTTTTTGACTTCGTTTTTTGTCTCCCATGATGTTTTGCTTTCGGTGATAAAAAAACGTGCCTGGAAAAAGACAGAATTTCGCAGTAATTCGTACGGTAAGGTCAGAGAGTAAAAATCACATGGTAATTCGGACGTTGGGATGTGTGTAAATATGGTTTATAAACCGCGAGCGCGCTTTATAAACCGCGAGCGCGCTTTATAAACCGCGAGCGCGCTTTATAAACCGCGAACGCGCTTTATAAACCGCGTTCGCGGTATTTTTACAAAAAAACCGCGATCGCGGAGCTATTTGCCGAACCTTAGCCTCGGAAAATCTTTGTTTTTCCCCAACCAAAGCTATGGAAGGTCATTATGAAGTGCAAAAGATCAAAAAACCTCAAATCTGCTCTTCCAAAGACTTGAACCATGCTAAAAAACTAAAACATTTCACAAAAATGGTGCCATCACGTAGGGTAGACTCTTAGCTTTGTAAAAATATTGTTTTTAAAGTGAATAGAATAAGATAAATATCATTTTATAATTTATTACTAACAATAGGTCCTTAAGACATTTTTTCCCGTGAATGTTCATGTCTACGTTTAAGACTGTAACTTTTGTTTCGCTTATCAAAATATGATAAAAATTATACCATCCCAAGCGTGGACAAATTCTATGCACCTTAAAAAAAAAAAAAAATTGATTTCGATATTTTTTGATATAGTTATGGCGGGCAAACGGAAAGCGCTCCATTTTCTAAATATTTTCAGACCACTTTCACGGAAAAAATCATAAAAAAAATATTGCTAAAAAAACAAAATAAAATCCATCCCAAGATAGACAACTACATCTAACTTTTCACCAAAGGAAAAAAAAAAATAACAAGATTTGGTCATCCAAAATGCGGGCAAACGAACTACAATCTTATAAGTTTTTTCGAAAAAAAAAAGTAAGTCATATAATTTTAAGTGTTTAATATAGCTAAACTTGTCCGTTTTTACAAAAATTAGTATTTTAGAAACTAGATTCCAAATTCTATGATTCATATTTATATAACTTTTTCTAATTTAGAGTGCATGTATAGCTAATAATCCCTACAAGTTGAGATTTCACTGTTTTTGCAATATGACGTCCACGGATGACCCTATATTTGTCCATCAACTTGGTGCACTTACCCATTATATTTTCATAAAATGAATGTAAGAAATGCGTTGTTATGAGATAAACTCAATTTTATATATTGATTTATTTAATTGTTGTCTCAAATAGACTACATTTCTTTAATGCTTTTCTTACATCATTTGATCCCCTATCAAGGTCTATAACTTTTTTAATGTAAGCCATTTATTGCTTTTAAATTCTTTTCCGTGAGAGAAACCTTTGGAGCCACCATAAAATTATCTTCAGGAACTCCTTTGTTGATTACATTGACTACAACAATAGTTTCACATTTGTAAGGAATTTCTCGTGTTTTCCAATTTGTTTCCAAATTTTTAATAAATATTTCTCTTTCTTTTGCAGTGCTTCATACCCCATAAAAATAATGGATGAACCTCCACTTTAATTGTTTTTAGTATTTTGATTGCAATTTTTATACATTGCCATCTCGTATCAAATGCACTAAAAATTATATTTTCTCTTGTTTTCCAATTTGTTTCCAAATTTTTAATAAATATTTATCTTTCTTTTATAGTGCTCCATACCCCATAAAAATAATGGATGAACCTCCACTTTAATTGTTTTTAGTATTTTGATTGCAATTTTTATACATTGCCATCTCAGTATCAAATGCGTACTAAAAAATTATATTTCAAACTATCCAGATACAAATCGTTAGAAAATGAAAAATAGAGGCTCTTGGTTGAATGTGCTAATTATTCAATTGAAATGTATGTGAATAATTATAGGTTATCTCCAATCGTATGTGCACATAAGAATCATAATTAAGACTTGTTTAACAAATTGATTCCAACCAACATTGAAAAGTAATGAAAATTTTATTAATTCATAAATAATACTTGATACTTGTTGGGGAACATCTTGTTGGTTGGATGGTATCATGATATGGTAAGGAATAATACCAACCTATAATAGATTAACCTCATGGCTTGGACATTGTTCTCTGCTCATATATGTTTGTAATGGCTCAACTGTTCTACCATTGAACATAGATAGTTACCATAATGGACATCTCGTGACCACTAGCCTTATGTAACATAGATTAACCTCATGGCATGGACATTATTCTCCGCTCATATATGTTTGTAATGGCTCAACCGCTTCTACCATTGAACATAGATAGTTACCATAATGGACATCTGTGACCACTAGCCTTATGTAACATAATGGTTGTTACCCTTATGTCCCTTTAATACAACGTAACAAACATATACGATTAGAATCCGCTAGGATAGTTATTACATTTAAAAGACAATTAGTAGTGATTTACGATATTTATTTTATCTTAACCGAAAGGATTTATAGTTCAATTTCATTATTCCAAATCATTTTAAATTAGCTAACACAATGTTTAGTAATAAAATTATATAGGTTAGTGGACATAAGCCACATCCATTATATGTTGTCATTGTAATAAGTCTTTGCATATCTTAGTGGCCACTATGCTCTAACCATTACATATCTTAGTGGCTGCAAAGTTATAGAAGGAACCACCACATATGCCCATTCTGGTATAAACAATATTCTTAGAATGGACATATTCCCACTCTTAGAATCATATTCTAAATGGGTATATGCCCATTCATAGATGATTAATATAGAGGTGTAATAGAGGTAAGGAATATGAGAATGGATAGATTCCATTTCTCTCGCTTATATATTAATTGTATGAGAATGGGCATTTGCCTTATGCGAATGGGAATGAGAATGGGCATATGTCCATTCTAAGAATGTTGTCATGAGCCTTATGTGAGAATGGGATTCTTCCCATTCTCATATTATTTGTTTCCTCTTTTCTACTTCTATTTTCCCTTAGCACCTACTTAAGTTACATAAGGTGATAAACTCCATTACTATGATTTGTAACTTCAAGAACCTTATGTAACTTAGTGGCTACTAAGGGACAATAGGAGAAAAAAGAAGAAACAATAATATGAGAATGGGAAGATTCCCATTCTCACAAAGTTGATATTGTAGACACAAAATCACACACTTGGGTACATTTCTAGGTCCTAAAAGCATACTTGGATTCATATGATTCTTAAGTAAGAAAACTAGTAATTGACAACTAGCTTTAGAACCTTTTTGTATTTCTTGCTTTCTCTTTGGTATTACAAACCATACAACCTAGTATGAACTTTGTTTCTTTATATCGCATGACTTTAGACACCAGATCCATCCGTAATGCCAACTCCCATCCAAGACACCAACGCTCGGTGCCCTTATCCCCTTTGGGTGCCCCCAATCTCTTTCTATCTTACTCACTCTTTTGGGCCTCTTATATATTTTGGGTATATTATTTTCTTATGGGCCAGCCTTCCAGTTGTCAATTAAAAAAATTCAACCAAGGGAATCATATAAATACAAAGATATGTGACCAAAATAAAGGACCAAGCTATAAACATCTATTATCATCACCTAAGGTTACATCCAAATGCATCTAAGAGCATCAAAGAAATCCATATAGCATTCATTCAAGGGATAAGGGACTGCATTTTCTACATACATGCATAGGAGGGGAAGTTCATTTTTCCATCCACACATCTATTTACATTGGTACATCTAGCTATCATCCGCTATCACGTGCACTTGCACAAGGGCTTCCTAGGGAACAATTTTATCACACACACACAAGAACTACATGGAGTATGAGATGTAGTGCATCACTCGTCATAAGTTCACTAAATCAGGTGACCACCAGGGTCAGTCCGAATCCCCATATTACATATTTTCTTTTTAAGATTTGATGTAGTTTGAGGTTTTGTAGGTCATCATCTCTTTGCAGGTTACAACCAAATCATGTGATCATAATACGACATATAGGTGACAAAAACAACTATCAACGACCCTCTTGTAACACTAGAAAGACTATGTTATGAGATCTTGTGTGGTCACACACGCCCAATAGAGATATCTAGTGTCTAGGTTCCCGCCCTAGTCTAGATTCATCCTCGACAACTCCATAATTTATTAAAAAAATCGTGACATACCGCCTTTCATGTTTATTAGTTTCTCTAGTCTGCACACTCCCGACATCAGACATAAATCAAATAAGTCCTCTCTCTCTCTCTTGCACTTAGGGTTTCATATTTTATTAGCTTATTGCTTATGTCAAATATGTACTTTAGTATTTATTTATCATATGTGACTCTACAATTAGGGTTTTACAAATTTCTATTTTTGTTAAATCATTTGGTGAACCCGTCTCATTCGAACACTCTTGGATCATCACTTTCTCCTAATTTCCTCATCCTAGGATCCTCTCACCATGGATATCTCCATTTATGATTTCTTACAAGCCAATCCTGATTGTAATGCTAAAATAAATTCTCTCTTGGCTAATACTTGTCTTCCTTATAATAATACTCCGGACCTTGTATATCATTTTGTAGATAGATGTATTTTCAAAACAACTTACTTTTCTATCTAATATAGCTACTGCTCTTTCTATTTATGACAATGATCCTCCCATATATATACCGGCTCACATCTATAACATGGGTATCAAGTGGACAATAGTTGATAATGGATTTGAGCTCAATATTTTTACTTTATCACTCCTTAGAAACATTGACATTTCCTCTGCAAATGTTATCCCTTCATCAATTTCTCTTTGTGTGTATGATTATTCTAAACATCTATGCATAGGCATGATAAATTTTCCTCTTATAGTTAGGCCAAAAACTCTTCTTATGGTATTCTTTGTTATTGATGCCGATGTTCAGTATAATTTCTTACTTGGTAGGCTAAGGCTTTACACCATGCAGCAATGCCTTCTATAGTTCATCGATGTGTTAAATTCTTACATGATGGCTTTGAACATACTATCATTATTGACCATGACCCATTCAAATATTTTCACCTAGAACCAATCACTATATTACCTACTCCACTTCCTACCACTCCTACGTAGCCCATTGATGATGATAAACTCATAGAACATCCCACCTCCATTTCCACCTTGCCTCCTCTCGAGGGTAATATTTATGCATTAGACACTGTACCATATGCCTCATCTTCCCATATGCACACCGCATCAACCCTTCCTCCTTTCACATGCACTCTTTTCATAAATAAATATTATTGGTAACATATTCCATTTGATCCTACTTGCTTTGACACTATTTACACACATGATGGTTTGGCTCGGCTGGGATTCACACTTGATTATCTCCTCCCTCCACCTCATTTGCCTCACCTCTATCATAGATATGTTCGTAGCACCGCTACTTATGGCCTCTGCATCTTCCATCTATCGATTTGTTTCACGTTCCTTGTAATTCTCCACTTACGCTTGGGCAGTCTTAGATTCACTATATTGGTGGCACATTAGATCCTAATCATATTGAAATCACATTTCCCATGCCTTTTGAGCATCTTTCTATTTGCAATGATTAATTTATTAGCTATATAAAAATATTACTCACTCGGCTGCACATGGTTGTCCACTACCACCCTTCACTGATGACAAATACATAATGGGCATGTAAAATTTACACCATAATGGATATTTATATGATCAATTCCATATTATTTCTTACCCGATCTCTCGATGCTTCTCCGTTTGGATTTTACCATGATAAGGATGATCTCTTAGATGATCTTACTTGATTATTTTCTACATCATACACTTGGGGGCCTCACACTCATTTCTCCCTCCTAGTGTTATCCGGTGTCTCTCATTTATACTATTACGCTATGTGCTCCATGTTTCATATTTATGAGTATCCTTACACAACTTGATACACTTTGTATCATCATTACCCTATGACACACTCTTGTGCTATGGTTCACACTTGACTATTGAGGGCATACTACATCCATGAACCTCACACACCACACATTTTACGCTCCGTACTTCACGATATATCTTTCTATCATTCTATTCTCGTACATCGCTCCACCCTATGACACAATCTAGTTCTATAGTTCATTATCAAATACTCAGTTCTCAATTTGAAATGAACCTCACCTCTTCTACACTTTAGAATTTGTGCTTCATGATCTATCTTTCTAGCATATATTTTCAAACCATTTCCCAATGAAAAACTCTTGTTCTATGGTTCATTCTTGGCTACTAAAGGGTCTCTTATAAATGAACCTCATCTTATGCTCATCCACATCCAATTGGGGAGCACTTTTCTCTTATCATATTCATATTGGATACCATTTTATCTCACTCATACACATCATATTACATATCTTGGTTGCACTTATTCTTGCTTGCTTATACTTACATGTACAATTTATTTCCCATGCTAAACGAATACTTAGTATGTCATTATATTTATCATATACACATGCGTGTTCAATTGTTCTTTATTTGTGAATGCAAAATTTCTGCAGATCCTTACATGTGACAATGATACTTGACATTGTACCTCTTACTAGTCCCATCAAGGCTCAAGGGGGCATCTACATTTACTATTCTTACACATCATAGGTGATATTGTTCCATTATTTACTACTTCTTATTCTTACTAAAGACACTACTTTTCATTGATCTACACACGTTTTGACATACTCTTTATCTTTCTACAATGCTAATATGTGCTTCATGTACGATTGCTTATATTATGCCTCTATATTAACGTGTGAGAATGGGCATTTTCCCATTCTCATATTCATTAACTCTATTTTTCCTCTATATTAACTATGTGAGAATGGGCATCTTCCCATTCTCATATTCGTTACTTGTATTCTGCTTCTATATTTATTGTGTGAGAATGGAAATTTTCCCATACTCATATTCATTACCTCTATATCAACTTTGTGAGAATGGACATACACCCATTCTCATATTTTTCATTGCCTCTATATTAATTTTATGAGAAAAGGTATCTACCCATTCAAAATATGAGTATGAGAATGGGCACGTGTCTATTCTAAGAATATTGTCTATACCTGTAATGGGCATATGTGAATGCTAGTCTTATGTAACTTAGCGGATGATAAGGGATAACAGAGGAAGAATAGAGGAAATGAATAATATGAGAATGGGAGGATGCCTATTCTAATAAACTCGATATATAAGGTTAACAAAATATTATTAGAGTGGACATATACCCATTCTCATTCTCATTCTCATAAGGTAGACGCCCATTCTCTATTCATTACCTCTATTTGGCATATATATTAACTATGTGAGAATGGACATTTTCCCATTCTCATATTCGTTACCTATATTTTGATTCTATATTTATTGTGTGATAATGGACATTTTCCCATTCTCACATTCGTTATACGCCTCTATTCTTTCTCTATATCGACTTTGTGAGAATGGATATATACCCATTATCATATTATTCATTGGCTCTATTGTGCACATATATTAATTGTATGAGAATGGGCATATGCCCATTCTCATATTCATTACTTATATTCTACCTCTATATTAATTGTGTTATAACGAGCATCCGGAAATTCTCATATTCGTTACCTCTAGTCTGCCTCTATATTAATTGTATGAGAATGGGTATCCGCCCATTATCATATTCGTTACCTAATGGGAAGATTATAAGACAAACTAAAATTTATATGAGAATGAGAATAGGCATATCTCCATCATAAGAATATTATGGCTAGCCTTATATATCAACTTTGTGAGAATGGGCATCTGCCCATTCTCATATTTGTTACCTCTATTATGCATATATATCAACTGTGTGAGAATAGGCAGATGCCCATTCTCATAAATTTGATATAGATGTAGAATAGAGGTAAGGAATATGAGAATGGGCAGATGTCCATTCTTATATAGCTGATATAGAGAAAGAATAGAGGTTATTCTATACAATTTTTAGGCAAACAATAATATGAGTTTAGTTTGTAAGTGGTAATATCCTTGTAAAAGATATATATATAGTAGTAGTAGTAGTAATATGTATTTTCATTATTCTAATACCTTTATAAACATTTAAATGGGTCTCAATCATTGAGCTCATCAGAAAAGTTGATACCATTGAAAATAAAATGCACCTTAATAGTTAAGTTTTACTATATATTATTTAAATATATTATATAATAATAATAATTATTATTAGAAATTTTATCAGAATATTATTAGAAAGGCTATTATTTCTTCTTATTAATTTTCCTTATTATTAAATAATTTCATTAAATAGTTATATTTTCATTGTTGAGCAAGATTATATATATATTTTATTAGTATTAGATATTATTAGTTTTTCTTAGTAAATATTATTTGAAATTTATTAGTGATTAAATAGTAATATTATTGGAAAGGATATTATTATTACTTCTATTTTAATATGATTAATTATTATTTTTAATATTGGCAAATAGTTTTTTTGAAAGGGACTATACCCTTGAATACAAAATAAGGCCTTTAAGCCGAATAAGAGTGAGAAGCATAAAGGACAAACCAAGTCCAAGTAGTACAATGAAATTCAACGTAGCCTCAAAAAGCTTTACACAAGCGAGACTTAACAAAGAAAAACAACAAAAAAAAAAAGAACTTAAGAACCCGACAACAAGAAATAGTAAGAATAACAAAAGAGAGCGAAGAGAAGCATGCGGACTACTTCTTAGGCTTGCTTGATCAACACCGATCTTGACTTTTTCCAAGCATGAAACATACCCAAAGCGGTCATGTGGGCAGCATCCATCTTATCGAGCTCCTCGATGGTCCTTTGCTCTCTTTTCATTGCCCCAAAGTGCAACCGGACACCGCTGAGGTTGGAAACACTTTTGGCATGTCCCACGATGAACTCCTCAATGGCCCTAAAGGCGGCAATGTTGTAATCATGCCTAGTCTTAGCCTTCCCAAGGTGGGAGTCCAAGGAGGTCAGCTTTTTGTATATGTCTTCAATCTGACTATTGTCAATGCTCCCTTCCCCCTCCATGCTTTTCTTACCTTTTTGCTTAGCTAGGTTTTTGACCTCATCCTTCAGCATTTTTATCTCAGCCTCTAAGGCCTCCAGTCTCTTAGAAGGGTTATCCATCTGTGCTTCCCAGGGACTGGCACTACTTATGTTCAGCAGGTCACGTGCAATGTCAAGATCAAGAGGCTCTTTCCCTACTGCAAGAGTCTCAAGGTTGAGTCTCCTAGAAGCCCTGGTGAATGGACGTTTAGAGGAAGAGGTGAGGTGGGTGGTAGGAGGAGCAGCAGGAGGAATAGAAGGAGAATCATGTGCAGCCGGCATGGGGGTAGCAAGCACTAATGACAGGGCAGCAAGAAGGGCGCAGGGAAGCAGGATCGCGCAGAGTGCAGAGCCCATCAAAGGGGGAGCCGGGCTAGGAGAGGAAGGAAGACCGGGGTACTTGAGAAGGCAGTATTTGTGAATTAGCAAAATAAGCCCTTGATGCAAGGGAACCACCCGGGTATGCTTCTGGAACTCCAAAATGGAGCGCTCAAGAGAGTTTAAAAGATAATGAGGGAAGCAAACCAATCTATTCCTACGGAAGTGGTTTAAAAAGATGAGATGCTTAGCTGGGACAGTAACAAACCTACCTTCCAAGGAGATGAAACGAATCATCATGCGAGTGACCTCATCAAACGGTGAAGGAATTGAGCTTACAAGCAGACCCGCTGTGCTAAATATAAGCTTCTCATCTTCCTCCACAAATCTTCTTTCTTCAGTTTCTTTGATAACCCTTTTGTTGAAGAAGCGGTACCCATCCAGGCTGAGACCGGTCGCTTCAGCAATGAGCTCTTCATTGACAAGAATTTTCTGTCCCCCATAGTCGACAGTCCTCTCTTTCCATTCCTTAGCAAAGCGTACTGAAATACTTTGATCATGTCCCTGCACCCTTTCAACAAAGCTTGGTGAAGCCACCTATGCTGAGAATGTTCCAAAGCTCGGTGTTATCCTTCCAATCAGGGTCCGCGCACGGCTCAATTTGACAGGGAGGTCCTCCCATCTTCTCAGTGGTGTGCAGGTTACAACAAATTCCAGAATGCCACTGAGCGTGAAGAACAGTTCGTTTCTTACTGTTGAAGATCACATAAGACTGGGAACTGTAGCCATTGGTCTTCTCACGAACGGCTGCGTAATTGCTGAACTGAGCCTGCGGGAAGTCGCGTGTGAAAACCCTTTCCCTGTCAACAATCACTTTGTATTTATCATCGGTTTTCGTGGAGTTTGGCATCCGGATATCAACGGCCATTGTACCTCCCGCGTGCGTGATTTTCAAATCAGGATGACTCCACTTGAAGTTTCTTAAATAGATCTTGCTATTATTTGAAAAAGATATTATTTGCCTCGCCATATAGAATAAAGCAGCACTTGTGAAAGAATTGATGATTTTGATTTTCCTCCAAAGATTAAGGCTTATCTCTAGAGATTGCTTACTTGTGAAGATCTGCGTGATGGATGTTGTGAAGCTGATTAGGGATACTATCATTATCCCGCATGCAAAATTTATATTAATGCCATAATTGGCCAGTGCATCCGCCAGATTGTTGCCCTCCCTGTAAGTATGTATGATTCTGATACTATTGAAGGTGTGGCAAATGCTTATGGATTCAGAGATAAAGTCTTTAATACTCCAACTGGGAGATGAGGACCGATTAAGAAGCTTAATGATTAATTATTACTAAGTGATTTATGATTTTATAAAGATTAAATTTGTAGTACATATATAAAAAAGAGTTTAAATTTTATAAAACTTAATGATATAAGGATTTAATTTTTAGTTTGCTTTATTTTTGGCGGCATTATTTTAAATTTTTTAGAAATGCCCATTTTAATTATTCATGTACTTATAACGAACATTATATTTTTTTGGCGAGATGTGATGCATTTATCATGGCAAGTTGAATACAAAACTTGAAATGTCCATGCTCTTTTTGGGTGGCAATTGCTAATGGTCGTACATTATAAAAAATGATTTTGAATGATTCTGGTTTCATTTTTCTCTCTCTAGGGCCAAGTATTTTACATTCAGAGAGTTTACAAGAGAAATACGTAGATACTAAGATTTATCAGGAGAAAGATGAAGATATAGCATGTTCACGCTTACCTCACACGGAGTTCATCATTTGTAAACAGCTTTTCCTATATCTCATTTATTATTCCTTTTATTTCTAATGCATAAACCGGATTTTTCTTTCCATGTTTAAATTTAATAGAAAACAAACATAAGCCAAAAATTTTATTGAAAAAAATAGCAACAAACATGTTTTCCTTTCCATGCTTACAAGTAAAAACAAACAATTCCTAAAATAAATATTGTTTCAGTTTTAATGAGATAATTATTTCAATAAATACATGTGCATGGTGGTCGTTATTTTTGATAAACTCAATATTATTTGTCACTTTCTCGTAGCATTTGTGTTTGAGACAAAATTATGTGTAATATTTTTTGATAAACTCGGTAGTAGTTGTCACACTTTCTGCCTCTATCTTGCAACTATGTTTGAGACAAATTTCTATGTTTATCTATCTCTGCAAGTGAAAGTCATTGTAATTTATTAGTAATCGAATATTTTAATTTCCTATTATCCTTCTAACAAGGGGCATATTTAGAACAAAACATACCTAATAAAATATTCTTATGATGGAATTTTGAATCGCTCTAATCTCTATATCCTATCAAACTAAATCCTTTCACATTCATCACAAAGTTTTCTATTTCTATATGTGTAAAATAGTTAACAAGGTCACTCAATAGAATTGACAAGTTTTGTCTTATCTCCATTCCAAAGAAATTATTAGACATATATGAAAACACAAATGATTATGTTTATTCCTATTTCAAATATCTTGTGTAATATGCTTTAATTCTTTTAACTACATATATATCAATAAAAAAGGTTACATTCTTTATTCTATATAGAATGAAATGGTCTTTGTTTTCATTAGTGATTTAAAACATTCAAATAAGCTTAAAAATTAAAATGAATCTATAAAATGTATTAAAATGAATAATAATAAAGCTAACCATTAAGGTGTATTTTATTTTTAATGGTATCAACTTTTCACAATGAGCTCATTGATTTAGACCCATTTAAATGTTTATAATGGTATTAGAATAATGAAAAATACATATTATTACTATTTATGTATATACCTTTTACAAGGATATTACCACTCACAAACTAAACTCATAGTATTGTTTGCATGATAAATTGTTATATGAGAATGGGCATCTACCCATTTTCATATTTTAAGGGGTAGAATAGAATTAATGAATATGAGTATAGCCAATGAATAATATGAAAATGGGCAGATGCCCATTCTCACAAAGTTGATATAGACGTAGAATAAAGGTAATGAATATGAGAATGGGCACATGTCCAATATCGACAATAAATATAGATACAAAATAAAGGTAATGAATAGGACATTGGGCATATCTCCATTCTCACACAATAAATATAGAATCATAATGGAGGTAACGAATATGAGATTAGGTAGATGCCTATTCTCACATAGTTAATATAGATGCATAATTGTTGGTGAAATAGTTTGTCATGTTGCAGATTATACATTTCCACCAATGCTCACGGGGATACACCCCTCCTTCTTGTGTATGGGAAGGATCCCATTATTGAATGTAACTATCCTAATTCTATCTAAATGTTGTGGGTGACCAAAAAGGTCGGGGATCACACAGCACACTTCATTGAACCTATGGCAAAGTGCTCACACAATATACAAGGGAGGAATTTGTAGTGGTGAGGGGTGAAGGAGAGAAATTAGGAAAGGTAAGGTTATTGTTTTGAGTAGGCAATTACATATTTCACACCCAATAACTAGAGTAATTCAACATTAAATTAGAGGAAAGAAAAATGAAACATCTAGTCGACTCAAAAACTAGATACACCCACTTCTTTATGTTCATTTATCAAGGACACAAAGTTTCTTCTTGATCACCATACTTGAAAAGTTACAAAAGAGAGAGATAGTAGAGGAAAAATATGAACAAATAACATGGAAGAGTGTCACTTTTATTTATTATGTTGGTGATACAAATATCAACACCTAAACCAAAATTCACAATTGCTACCCAAAACTAAAAATTTCAAGATCCTTTGGAATGGAGGAGCCATTTGAATTTATAACATAGTGAATTTCCTCTTCCTCTACCCCCACATGACTCTTCATGTCTCCACTCAACTTATGACTTTACATCTTCCTAGGAAATGAGAAATAAGTTCCCTTTTTATAAATTAAAGGGATTTTAACAATCCAACTTTAGGAATTCACTTAAGTGAATGAGATAAATTACCATGATTACACTCAACAAAGAATTAGAAATGGGGAGAGAAGAAAGAGGGAGGAAGAGAGAAGAAGGAAGGAGTGGGATTTGACATATCTCGACAAGGAAGCTCCTTCCGATGAAGAAATTTTTGATGATGATCACAATCTCCCCTTCTCCATGATGCACATACACCCGAGGATGTTGAATGAGTGTTTAAAAACACTTTGTTGAGATATCTCATGATGTCGAATCAAGATGGAAACATGTGTTTCTCATGATGACCCCTCTTTGATCCACTGTGAAAGTGAGGATCACTCTTTCACTCCTTAGGATTTCACAATTATCATTCATGGTGCTCAAACCTCTTGATGCTTGCATTCCTATCTTGCACAATGTACTACAATATTGTAAACTCTACCTAAACTGACCTACGAGATGTGAGATCTTGAAGGAGGAAGGGTGAAATATTTAATAGCTTACTTGGCTTAGCTAGCTCGATTAGCTCACCAAGCTCACCTTAACCAAATCACCCAACTTGCCCAACTAGCCCATCTCACTTTAACCACTCATCGAGCTTCCTAGCTCACCCAATTCACTTCAACCAACTCACTTTGATGAGATGGTGATGAATTCAAGACCAGATGATGAACGTGATTACCTAATCTAATGAATTAATGGAGTTTTTGAAACTTTTCGAATCCTTTCTAGTTGCTTAGTTTCTCTAGATCTCACATGCCGCGCCATGAGATGTTCTTCTTTACTTCTAGATATAATTAAGATCTAAAGGATGATCCAAAGTTCCTATGAAGAATGAGTTTCATTTTTTTATCTATGAGACAACTCTACCACCCCATGAGGATGTCAAAAATAAATGAGATGAGGGAAAATGAACCAATCTATGAACTTTCTACATCTAAAACGAAGACATTCCATGTTTTAGAAAGTAGGGCCACGACTAACTATTGTGGGACATATCACTTATTTTTCTCAAATATAACTTCCTAAACCTTTTGGCACATTCCATTATATTATGTTGATGATTCCTTTCTATTTTTTAAAATTTTCCTTTTTATAAAGTACTTTTTATATTTTGTTTTTTTGGTAAAATTATCAATTTTACCCTTCCTTCCATTTTGCACCATTTTTTAATTTTTCTCGAGTGATTAGAACTTTTAATATTGAATGATTTACTATTTTTAGTATGTGAAAGGATAAAATACCGAGAAAAAATTAGTCCTTGATATCTCAAAAAATAAGCATCTCCATCACATGAAAAGTAGTTTACATGAAACTAGATTTTTCAAAGAACCCTCACTCTAATTTTTGGATGATTTCACTTGTCGATATTCAGAAATTGAAAATTTATTCAAGGAGGGAAGAATTATGATGAAAAAATAGTCTTTATTATTTCTAAAAATAGGTAATTCAAGAAGGGATAGGCAGCTTTCTTTTTCTCCTAAGTGTGAAGTTTGGACCCGGGAAGTTATCGACTTTGAACAAAAGCATAACATAACTAGTAGCATGGGGGAGAATTAATTCACACTGAACCCAACAAGAGGCAGGTGATTTTTTCCAAGGAGTAATTTATGATAGAAAAGTGGGCATGCTGCCCTTTTTCAATATTTTTGATGGCCACGATGAGAAGCTTAGTGAGGCGGTGGTGAAAATGTGGAAGGAGGGCCATGTCTGGGTCAACAATTTTTCTTTTTCCATTACACCTAAGCTTATTTCCAAGGTCTCGGGTTTACCTCTGGAAGGAAGATGTATCTACAAGCCAAAATCTGATTACAGTCTAGAGATAGAGTGTTTCATGCAAGGTAAGGGTACGCCTGTTTCTCTTCACAATGGATATGCTTGTGAAATCTGCCCCACCCTTATGAGGAAATTGCTCAGTTGTTTATGTCATACATCACCTTAGAAGGTAGGTATAAAGTGATTTATGGTTACCATTTTCCCATGTTGAATCATGTGCGCAATGCTAAAGCCTACAATTTCCCTTTCTTTCTGTACACCTCCTTGGTGAAATCTATTGGTATGGTGGAAAAGGGACTTTCTCCCTTCCTCTGCATCAGGGCCTCATTAAATCCTTGCTTAGGATGGGTACTCCCCTTTTGGGGAAAAATGACAAATTTGGTGCCTCTGTTGCTTTGAAGGATCGGTGCCCAAGGAGGAAAGTCTTAGTGAAGACCCACTTGGCAAACCGGTGGCTAAGTGTACTAGATCCAACTCTGAGCCACGGTGCTATTAACAAACGTAGTAGGATGGAGGAGGAGCCTAAATAGGTGGAGGAAGTGGAGATTTTAGATTTGGGGAAAAAAATGAGGGGAATCCGATTTGTCGGGTTCTAGTATGGACAAGGCCACTACTGATGGGGATAATAGCGATGAGGGGGAGAGTGAGAAAGAGCCAGTTCTGCTGATGATAAATGCTCCAAGAATTCAGAGGATGCCATAGAGAGCTTGCACGCTCTGAAGACTACCCAGTCTAAACTGTTCACTACTCAAGACTCAACTATCAAGAACCACTCTTTCATGCATGATTTCAAGCATGTTAGGCTTGATACCGACATTAACAGACATAGGATTAGTATGGTCTCCATGGATTTGAAAGATTTAACTGATAAAGTGGAAAATATTTCCACGGTGGTCCTTAGTGAACAGCTCAAGAATGCCAACGAGAGAAGCCTAGGAAATGGCCAAGGACATGCTGAAAATGAAAGAAGTTGTGTTCCAAATTAGAGACATCCATCTTCTCAACGTCAAGAGTACCATCCACCATCTCAAGATTTTAGCTGAGATGATCCACTCCATGGATCTTGCTAAGGAAAGGGAGAAAGAGGGTAAAGGACCCAAAGTGGAGGTCCCTGAACCAAACTACAAGGTGTGGAAAGCCACCATTGAATCCCTTGTCAAAGAATGGAACAGATGCATGAATTCAGTGGGGGACCTGATAAAAGAGTAACTGCTTATATGGGATGCTTTCTGGTTGTTGTTAGTTCTAAGCTATTTTTCTGTTAGTCTCTTGGTTATGCTTTTGTTTGTTAGTCTTTTTGTTGTCTGGTATCTATCCTTTATGTTTGTATTTCCTTGTTGCTGGTCTTAAACTGTTTTGGTTTTATGGTTGGGCTTCAACGGTTTATCCCTTGGCCTTTTGTATGGAAATAGTAACTTTATGTATGGGGTAGGGTCCCCTCAACCCTTATTTTACCTCTAATAAAAATAGGTACTTCACAATACAAAAACTAGTTTACTTTGAAACTATATTTTTCATAGATCGTTTCCTCTAGTTTTCAAGTGATTCCACCCATTGGAACCTCGGGAAGTGAAGATGAGCCTTGATTTCCTTTCAATATTGGATCATGGAAGACATTAATGGTGGATTGAATATTTGACATCAAAAATATGATCCAAGTGTAAACAATGAGTTCTAGTTGTGTTATGCCTTGTACAAGGATCTCATGCTTTGATTTCTAGATGAAGGACTATGTGCAACATTCAATCTTTGTGGTCATGATAATTTTGGAAGGAATTGGAAAATGTAGTTGTGATTTTATAAATAATTTTTAGGTATTTGAATGCTTCATGGATTCAAAAATGGATTTTTGTTGGACCAGGTGAGGAAACCCTTAACAGTTAGTCATTTTTGAAAGTTGACTGTCAGACGTCAATAAAATTTCAAGTGACAAAAATACAACACGGAGTAGGATTTTGGATTAATGGGGGAGGGGTGAATTTTTGTGTCCCCAATGTCCCCTCTATCCTAGGGATAATATGTGCATAAAAATGTGCCTCATTCTATGCCTGTCACGTGTCACTGCAAGGTTGAATGAGAGGGAGATGGAGGGTTAATTTCAAGCATTGTGGAGCTATTTTGAGGTCATATGAAGAACCACAAAAGGGGATAAATGGTGGTGTGAATTTAATTTTCCCCACCTATCCCCACTATTCTAGGGATAGTAAATCCTACCATCCCTCCAACTAGAAAAAGGACTAAGAATAACAAACTTGAGAACGCATTTCCCGAAGCTCTAGTTGGTCTTTTTGGTGAATTATTATATTATTTTGACTTCCAAAATCATTCCAAGAACAATGAGAGGGGTTTCATCCTTAAATTAGGCTTGAAAATCCTTGAAATGGATCATTTTATCTCAATATGGTAGGGTGTGTCTGCACAAATTGAGCTTCCCTAAGAGATACTTGAGTCTTGTGAAATATTTTAAACTTTCATCATGTGGAGGGTTCTTAAATATTTCCAATGAGTATTTTATTATTCCTTAATCCTTACGGAACTCCCATAATTATCCGTGGAAGACCATGTACTGATTTAGCTCTACATTCCAATTGCTCCAAAACCTCCAAGACTTCACAAAATAAGAAAAAGAGGGGGAGGGGTGCATTTTATTGTCCCCACTATCCCCACTATCATAGGGATAGTTTAGACAATAAAATTCACCCAAGGTTTAGATGATGCAACTTAGCAATTATGTAGGCACATCAACTTAGCATCCTATCGGGAAGAGGGAAGGTCACACAAGGGATACATAGAAATAGATGAGTGGTGGGGTGAATTTTATTTTCCCTACTATCCCCACTATTCCAAGGAAAAGAGGGAGAGTTGGGATGGTAAAACCCACCACCTATCCAACTGAGAAAATGACTAAGTCCCTGAATCTTGAAATCACTTTTCTTAGAGCTCTAGGAGGTATTTTCATGTAAAAATTATATCATTTTGACTCCAAATACCATTCAAATATTTATGGAATGGTTTTAAATACATGATTCTACCTCCCACTCCAGAAATTCCCTTTTTCATTCAAGACAACAAGATGAGTGTGCACAAACTGATTTGCCTTGAGAAGAAACCATGTCTTGCAAAGAATTTTGTGATTCCATCATGAAGAGGGATCTTAAAGATTTCATATGGTTACTTATTTTCCTCTTGTATCATAATGGAGCTCCTAGTATTCATTGTTGAATTTTAGGTACCATTTTAAACATCAAGCTTGTTACCCACCGAAAAACATGCTTTCATTAAAACTCGCTTTAAGACTCCTAAAAATTTCCTAAATCTTCCAAAATCAATTCCACCACACTTAAAACTCCTCGACACCACCTCTTGAAATTTTTGGGCCTTTGATTCATTCCCAAAGGATGCACTCATGCTTTGGAAAGGTTAAAATTGACCTTTCTAGGCTCACAGAGAAAATAGTCGTTGGAAACACTTTTTGAACGATATAAAATGACATTGACACCACATTTCAAATAATAGGACAAGATTATTCAAAACACTAGGATAATTTACAAGGAAGGGATGAACATGATATATGGGTAGATTGACTAGTGGATATTTTAGGAAGGCTTAGGAGAAATTTTTGACACTTCAGTCCATTTTCATGCTTGAAAATTTGAAATTTTCATGTTGCACATTTGCATGAAAACAATAATAAATGTAATGATTATGAGAATGGGTAGATTTTCATTATCGATAGTTGATATAAAGAAATAATAAAGGTAATATATATGAGAATCAACATATTCCCATTCTTATACAGTTAATATAGAGGTAGAATAGAGAAAATGAATAATATGAGGATGGGAAGATACCCATTCCCACAAAGTTGATATAGAGAAAGAATAGAGGTAAGGAATATGAGAATGAGCGCATTTACATTCTCACACAATAAATATAGAGGTATAATAAAGGTAATGAACATGATAATTGGAAGATGTCCATTCTCACACAATAAATATAGAGGCAAAATATAGGTAACCAAAATGAGAATGCGAAAATGTCTATTCTCACATAATAAATATAAAATCAAAATAGAGTTAAAAAATATGAGAATGGGAAGAAACCCATCCTCAAACAGTTAATATAGATGAAAAATAAATGTAATGACTATGAGAATGGGTAGATGCCCACTCTCATATAGTTAATATAGAGGTAGAATAAAGCCAATGAATAATATGATAATGGGTAAATACCCATTCTCAAAAATTTGATATAGAGGAAAAATAGAGGTATCACATATGATAATGGCTACATGTCCATTCGTGTACAAAAATATTGAGGTAGAATAAAGTAACTAATATGAGAATGAGCAGATGTCCATTCTCACAAAGTTAATATAGATGCAAAATAAATGTAACGAATATGAGAATGGGTAGATGCCCATTCTCAAAAAATTGATATAGAGGAAAAATAAAGGTAATGAATATGAGAATGGGAAAATTCCTATTCTCATACGCTAATATAGAGGCATAATAAAGGCAATGGATGATATGAGAATGGGTAGATACCCATTCTCAAAAAGTTGATATAGAGGTAATGAATATGAGAATGGGTAGATGTCCATTCTTAGACAATTAATATAGAGGAAGAATAGAGGCAACAAATAATATGAGAATGGGTAGATGCCCATTCTCACAAAGTTGATATAGAGGCAGAATAAAGGTAATGAATATGAGAATGGGCACATGTCCATTCTCACACAATAAATATAGAGGCAAAATAGAGGTAATGAATATGAGAATGGACGAATGTCCATTATCACACAATAAATATAGAGGTAGAATAGAGGTAACAAATATGAGAATGGGAAAATGTCCATTCTCACACAATAAATATAGAATCAAAATAGAGGTAACAAATATGAGAATGTGAAGATTCCCATTCTCACATAGTTAATATAGATGTAAAATAAATGTAATGAATATTAGAATGGGTAGATTCCCATTCTCGACAATTGATATAAAGGAAAAATAAAAATAATGAGAATGGGAAGATGCCTATTCTCATATAGTTAATATATACGCATAATAGAGCCAATGAATAATATGAGAATGTGAAGATACCCATTCTCACAAATTTTATATAAAGCCATAATAGATGTAGAAAATATGAGAATGATCACATGTCCATTTTCACACAAGTAAATATAGAGGCATAATAGAGGTAATGAATATGAGAATGGGAAGATACCCATTCTCACACAATTAATAAAGATGTAAAATAAATGTAATGAATACGAGAATGGGTAGATGCCTAGTCTCAAACAATTGATATAGAGACAAAATAAAGGTAATGAATATGAGAATGGGCATATTCCCATTCTCATATAATCAATATAGAGGCATTATATATCCAACAAATAATATGAGAATGGGAAGCTACCTATTCTCAGAAAGTTGATATAGAGTAAAAATAGAGGTAATGAAGATGATAATGGGTATATGCCCATTCTTAGACAATTAATATAGAGGTAGAATAGAGCCAAAATATAATATGAGAATGGGAAGATGCCTATTCTCACAAAGTTGATATATAGGTAGAATAGAGGTAATGAATATGAGAATGGGAACATGTCCATTCTCACACAATAAATATAGAGGCAAAATAGAGGTAATGAATATGAGAATATAGGTAACCAATATGAGAAAGAAAAAGTCCATTCTCACACAATAAATAATTTTTTTGAATAAAGGTAAAAAAATTTGAGAATGGGTAGATGCCCATTCTCACACAATTAATATAGATGTAGAATAAATGTAATGATTATGAGAATGGAAAAATGACCAATCTCATACAATTGATATAGAGGAAGAATAAATGTAATGAATATGAGAATGGGTAGATGCCTATTTTCTTACAGCTTAATATAGAGCGCAGAATAAATCTAATGAATAATATGAAAATGGGCGGATACCCATTCTCACAAAGTTGATGTAGAGGAAAAATAGAGGTAACAAATATGAGAATGGGCACATGTCCATTCTCACAATAAGTATATAGGAAAAATAAAGGTAATGAATATGAAAATGGGTAAATTCCCATTCTCACATAATAAATATAAAGGTAGAATAGAGGTAACCAATATGAGAATGGGAAAATATCCATTCTCACACAATAAATATAGAATCAAAATAGAGGTAACAAATATGAGAATGTGCAGATGCCCATTCTCACATAGTGAATATAGAGACATAATAAATGTAATGAATATGAGAATGGGTAGATGCCCATTCTCAAATAGTTGATATAGAGGTAAAATAAAGATAATGAATACGAGAATGGGCGATGTCTATTATAATACAATTAATATAGAGGAAGAATAAATAAAATGAATAATATGAGAATGGGAAAATACTCATTCTCATAAAGTTGATATAGAGGAAAAATAGAGGTAAAAATATGAGAATGGGAACATGTCCATTCTCACAAAATAAATATAGAGGTAAAATAGAGGTAACAAATATGAGAATGGATAGATGCCCATTCTCACACAGCTTAATATAGATGTAGAATATATGTAATGAATATGAGAATATAAAGATTGCCTTTCTTATAAAATTGATATAGAGGCAGATTAAAGGTAGTGAATATGAGAATTGGTAGATTCCCATTCTTACACATTTAATATAGAGGTAGAATAGAGCCAATGAATAATATGATAATGGGCGTATACCCATTCTCACAAAGTTAATATAGATGTGGAATAAAGGTAACGAATATGAGAATGAGCACATGTCAATTCTCACATAATAAATTGATGTAGGAGCATATAACTCCTCCAAGGGCTTAATAATGTGCTTTGGGATTTATGATAGCCTAGGAATCAATTTAGGATCATTTAGAGTGGAATGAGGTTCTAGGTACCTACGAAGTGTTTTCCTCCAAAACACTAATTCAAAATTTCAAATTTGTAATGTTGAGTATATAGAATCCTAGGTGGTCTAAGGTGTCCTAGATGATCTAGGGGACATAAATGTGGTTATTAATGTTGTTATAGGTCTACTAACCTAATGTGAGTGCACTCAAACTAAGGTATGTTAGGGTTTTACACTTGTATTAGTTATGTGGTTAGAGTCTTTAGGGAAATCAGAGTGGCAGGTATAGAGAGGAAAAAGAAGGAAAATGAAGGGATTCCATTTGAATGGGAGTTATTTCAGTGCATTCAAGAGCCCAAATATTTGTAAATATGTGTAATTATTTTATGAGAAAGTATAACAAGTTGAAGCGGAAGTCGTGGATAATCTTCAAAAAGATGAATAATATTGTCTTGGGAATGCATTTTGCATTCTATGATTGAGAAATAAATATTCTTATGAATTGTGATTATATTCTTGTGCATATTAGATGGTAAAGTAAGACTAGATTATGAAGAGTATTTACATTATGGGTTACTTCACCGTGTGTGTCGAGGGTTTGCTTGCTTAGATCAAATTGTAGAATTCTGAATAATTATAAAAATTTGTGGTATTTGAAAACTATTATAAATATTTTGATGAATTATGAATGTTTCATGAGTAATTGATTCATGATATGAAATGTGAAACTCAGACCCTAAGGAACTTTTTTGTGGATAAGATTATGACTAAGCAAAAAACTACGATTAAGTAAGTTGAATTTGTGAGGGTGATTATTAGAAGGTTGTATAGTTGTTTTATAAAATATTAAAGGGAGGACATAAAATATATTATGTGGTAATTTATATGAGAGTGATCAATACATCATGTCTCAGGGTAAACTTTAAACACAAACTCCATTTATCTTGACAAAGATGAACTAAGTTCCTTCCAGGGAAAAGTAGAAGAAAACCTAAAAAAACTCAAGTGTTTGGTTGCTTTCATCTTCACTGGTAAAGAAATACTTTTTTAATACTGAGATAAACATGTAGTGCAAATTTTAAGATTTGAATCCATTCTAATGAGATTTATGTTAAGATTTCACTTCTCGGGCTTCAAAGAGACATACAATACAATTTGACTAGGGCACACGTTTTGAGGTAGTAAACTTGGGAGTTTAGCCTTAAAATTTGGAAGATAACTAGGTGATAAATTCTAGTAAGGGATTTAGAAATAAAGTTTCAAGTTCAATGGTTAGATTTTTGTATTTTCTTACCATTTTATTGGAAGACTGTATACACAAATTTTAATCCTAATTGGGGGTGTTCTTTTTCAAAGAAACTACACTATTAACTTGGAGTTAGAACATGCAACTTATAAGGTAGGTGAAGAGGTGTAATAAGGGTCCAAATCCTCTCTTTCAAGAATTTAATTTTATCAAAGGTCAAGATATGTGTGATAACAAGTTTATAAAGACCTAAACAAGGGTTTGGTGACAAAGTCACAAAAGGAACATAAAAAGAATTGTGTTAGGAATTGAAGTCTAAATTTTTGAGATCATGTCAAGGAGGGTAAAATATAACTATGGAAGGTATTATTCATTCATGAGAAATATTAAAATATCATGTGCACCCATACAACAACACATTTGGTCTTGAGAAGGCCTATAACACAGTCAAATAAAAAGTAAAGGAAAAGGTGGTCTGATAACCTCTTGAAATCAATTTGATGAATTTTAAATTTTTTTGAAGTGTGTACTAGGAAGGAGTAGTTAAAATCCTTGGTGTAGGGATATAAGGGTCGAGAATAAATATTAAAGGTAAGAAGCCAAAGAAGAGTAAAGTAAGAAAATTTAAGTGCATGAATGAGTAAGAAGTTTCCTTGATAAGGATTCATTTTGTGGGAGATTTTTGCATGGTTTGAGGCTTCATTTTTAGAACCTTTAAGAGATAAGTGTGTTACAAATCAAGTTAAGTACTTTAAGAACCTAATATGTTCTTCCATATATAGATCTAGGTAAGTATTGGTTGTTGTAAGCCTTGGAATAGTTTTTTGAAAGTTGTTATTACTTGGTGTAACCATTTTGGTATTAGATTGAGAATGAACAAGGAATATTAGAAAATGAAAATGAGAAGATAATTATGGCCCAAAGATACCTAAAAAAGCAAAATAATCAGGAGGATTTGATGAGAGAGTTGGTGGAGTAATTCAAGCAAATGAGGACATAAATGGAGGGAAAGATGGATGCATTGGATAATTTTGTAAGGGAAAGAGTGTCATTCCCAGAGACCTTCACCAAGGAGGAGTCCAAAAGATATTTTGAAGGAAGAACTCAGTTTTCTAACAAAAACAAAGAGGTATGTCTCAATTTGATGATTTATATGCAAGTCTTGATAACTATGCTAATGGTAGAAAAGTAAATTGTTCTAAGAAAAATGAAAAGAGGTAGATGGAAGAACCAAATCAGTGGTATGGGAGAAATAAGGTCATGAAGAGTGAATATCTCTTGATGAGGAGAGTTTTGATCAAAACAGAAGCAAAGAAAGTAGATCCCAATCGAGAAGAAATTATTTTAGAACAAGGTGCAATTCGAGAGGTAAAATATGTAATGTTATCATATATGGAGGGAGTTCGAAAATGTTGTGTCAAAATACATGGTATAGAATATGGGACTAAGAATATTTCCACATCTAAATCCTTATTACATTGCATGGGTGCAATAAAAGCATCAAATTTTGGTGAGTGAACAATGTTTTGTTGATTTTCAAATTGGGAAAATAGGGATACAGTTTTATGTGACATTATGCCAATAGATATTTGTCATTTGTTGTTATGGAGATCTTTTCAGTTTGATATAAAAGCTAAACATGATGTTCAAGCTAATGTATATAAAGTTTCAAGAATTTGGTTTGGTTTAGTCTCACACCTTTGAAAGGTGAAGAAGATAAGAATGGTGGAAGTGTCATGTTGATGACCATGAAGAAGTACTTATATAATGCAATAGAGTAGGTTAAGGGGAATGTGAGAATGCAAGAAGTGTATCCTTGTGAATATTTTTGAATACATATGATGAGCTATGGATGGAAGTAAGAAAACACTCAATAGAAATGAGGGTTGAAATAGAGAAGAATGCTAGTGAACTTGTAAACTTGAATGAAGAAGGAGAAGTGATGGATAAGAAAGAGATAAATGAAGAATAAAAAGGGAGTAATCTAGTACAAGAATAGTTAGAAGGAACCTCAAGCAAGAAGGAGGTTAAAAACATCAAGAAAGATGTTTCGCTTGTCAAGATGAAGAAATGGGCAAAGCTAAGTGAAAGAGCATAAGGTAGAGTGTTAAATGACAAAAAAGTGGTCAAGAAGGAAGAGTAATAGTTAAGGGAAGGTCTAAGGAGATGAGAGAGAGGGAATAATCTCTTGAAAATATTGAAGCTTGCAATGGGATGGATAAGGAGGTGAAAGAAGTGAATAAAGAGCCTAAAGATGAAGGAGATAGGAAAATAAGCCTTAATGGTGATAAGATGAAGGAAGGAGGATACAAAACATGTCAAGAGGCCCAATTGCCTTTAATTTTAAAACTAACTTAATGTTTCAATATGTGTATGCATGTTTGCAAGTTGAGGCTTCAAGTGCAAACTTAAACCTAGGAAGCAAAAACAAGGAAAACTCAAAAATTATGAAGAAAGATTGGCATAGTAATGAAATAAGGATAGTTGGGGAAGAATACACAGTGGATGAGAGGCCTAAAAATAATTCAGAGCATCAGTCAAAGTATAAGAAACAAGCTACATGTGGTCAAAGAGGAGGAACAATTGAGAGATCCATTCAAGTATCAAGACTAGTCACTAGAAAGGAGATAGCCAAAGAGAAAAAGATAAAGAATTACAAGATAAATTGAACTTGAAAGATGTGATAATAATTGCATAGGTTAAAAGTGAAGTTAAGAAGAAGATGAAACATAAAAAGAAGGCAAAAATTGAAGGTATGTCACCTAAGCACGATATAAGGTTGAATTTTACATTATATGGTATGATGTTCAAATTAATGGTGAATAAGAAGCGTGATAATTTTAGTGGTGAATATTCCATGTTTGAAAAATTTGAAAAGGTGAATTTTCTAGCATGGGTCGCTGACCTGTTTTCCTAAAAATTACGCTTTATTTTTTTAGGGTCACACTACCCTTGAAACTATCCCCATATAATCCTATATTATTCGCTGTATAACACTACTAGCCCACTCATACTACCTGGGAATATGTATTATCAAGTACAGTAAATGCATGACATGAGGGTGAGGTGTAGATGCATGACAAAGAGTTTGTTGATGTGTGATAGGGAGAGTTTGTTGATGTGCAACAGGAGAGTTTGTTGATGTACGGACAGAGTCGGTAGAGGAAGTAGATGCACGATAGAGAGTTTTTGATGCGTGACATGAATATTTTTTTGTTGTGTGATCAAATGGCAGAGGCTGCAAATGCATGATAGATATTTGTTGATGTGTGTCAACAAGGTGGTTAGCGTCGTCCAATAACAACATCCTCGTTGGCGTGCATCAACAAGGTGGTTGACGCACATCAATAGAACCTCATTGACGTGCGCGGCAAGGTTGTTGACACGCGTCAGTGAGGTTCGTTGACACACATCAACCACCTTGTTGACGCATGTCAACAAATCTCTGTCATGCATCTGCAGCCTTCTGTCCCACCACTTAAAAATTAGGTGAAAATTTTGTTGTTAGACCCCCAAAAAATTTGCCTTCCCGCGAAACCAGTTCCGAGGATATTCACTAGGTATTTTCCACCTCCGATTTCTAAGAGGTCTCTTAAAATGAACCCTGATAAGAAGAGAAAATATTTAGATGTGGTTCAAAATAAAATTTTAACCTCTATGAGAGGTTGAATGATGCATTAGAACCAGGTATACCAAATGTAAGAAAAAACAAGATTGGAAATAGACAAACAGAGTCTAGGTTTCGAGGATAATTTGTGACTTTAGTGAAGTCAGCACGTGAAAAGAAGGTAATAAAAGCATGGAATGATGAAATAAATGTGGAGACCAAAATTTTATTGCATGAAAACAAGTGAAAAATAATATTAAATAGGAATCCAAGAAAATAGTTTAGTCAAACTCATAAAAATTGATGAAATGAAACAAGGTTGCTTAAGGCCAACAAAGACAAATCATAAAGTGGAAAGTAATAGTATATAATAAAGGGATGATTATCAAATTATAAATATGGAGTATTGAAAAATAGAGGTGGAGAGACAAATTTAATCTCTTGAAACATAAAAATGAGAAAGTTATGGTGAAAATTCACTTTTCTCGCTCTAGAATCCCTAAACTAGGGTTTTAAAGTAAATTTAGCATAACTTTTGTTTTTATGGATGAAAATTCTTGAAATGTAAACCATATTTTTTTGAGCATGAAGATATATCATATTTTAAATTTTTGAGGTGAAATGATACTATACAGTCATGAAAATGGTGACATGCTTTGAAAACACTGGGCTTAAGGGGCCTAATAAACAAGTGATTTCACAAGGGAAGTAGTATTTGTTCTTGGATATTGGTTATATAATTTTGTGAATATGTGAAAAATAATATTTGAGGCCTAAAACCATTATAATATTCTCAAGATCAATTCTGCAAAGACAAAGGCGACATGATTTTAACTATGGCAAGAACAGTAAGACAATGTATGAGCAATTTTGTTTATGGTAAGCAAGTGAATGAAAATAGGTTTGTAACATCTTGAGAATAGCCTAGAAAAGGATTTTTATGGTGTTGAATATAGTATAAGACAATCAAGTGAATAATTCATGTTTCAAATCTTCAAAACTATTTGATTAGTATGAGAAATTAGCAAGAAAGGAGTCAAACTGAGTTTAACTGGATAAGTGACAATGAATGGAAAAAAAGAGTTAATAATCCTATAGAATACAAAGGTAAGAGTAATTTAAGGGTAGGATAGAAATTTTATTTGTTGAAAGGAAAACCATAAAGAGAGAAAATTATTGAAAGCATGAAAGTAGAGAACACAATAATGAAGACAAAAGAATCCAAATAACTTGAATATGGAGAAAAACACGAGATTAAAAATCAGTTATAGGTGAGTAAAGTTAGAAAAAGAGAGAGAGTTCAAACAAGAAACAAATAGAAGAAGGAAAAAGTACAAAGAAAGGACAATTTTCAAGCAAGAATCATCTCAAGGCAATCAAAAGGGAAAGAGAGAAAAGAAGATAAAAATCATATCAAGATTCAAGTTTAAGGAATGGATTTGTGTAAAGGACATTAAGAAAGTCCAAGAGGAAGGATATACATCTGGATAGATGATAAGAACAAATGGAAGTGAATTGAATACAAAGAGATGGCAATAAATGGCACATTTTGAGCAAGTAGCTCAAATTTCCCACCCTTGGGAGTATGATGCAAGAACATCTAACTCCTCCAAGGGATTAATAATGTCTTAGGGGTTTAGGATAGCCTAGGAATAAATTTAGGGTCATTTGGAGGTGGAATGAGGTTATAGAGACCTATGGAGTGTTTTCACTCCAAAACACTAATTCAATTTTTTAAATTTGTAATGTTGAGTCTATAGAATCCTAGGTGGTATAAGGTGTCCTAAGTGAGTTTGGGGGCATAAATGTGGTCATTAATGTTATTATAGGTATACTAATCTAATGTGAGTGCATTCAAACTAAGGTATGTTAGGGTTTTCAACTTATGTTAGTTATGAGGTTAGAATCTTAAGGGGAAATTAGGAGTGGTAAGTATAGAGAGGAGAATGAATTACAATGAAGGGGATTCCATTCGAATGGGAGTGAGTTCAATGCATTCAAGAGCCCAAATATTTTTAAATATGTGTAATTATTTTTGAAAGTATAACAGAAGAAGGAGAAGTCAGGGATAATCTCTAATAAAGATGAATACAATTGTCTTGGGCATGTATTTTGCATTATGTGATTGAGAAATAATTTGTCTTATGAATGGTGATTAGATTCATGTGCATGTTAGATGGTAAAGTAAGACTAGATTATGAAGAGTCTTACATTAAGGGTTACATCATGTGTGTGTGAGGGTTTGCTTGTTAGATAAAAATATGGAATTAAGAGTAATTATGAAAATATGTGGTATTTCCAAAATATGATAAATATGTTGATGCATTTTTAATGTCTTATGAGTTATTGATTCATGATATGAAAGGTGAAACTCAGACCCTAAGGAATTTTTTTGTGGATGTGATTATGACTAAGCAAAAAAGTGTGATTGAGTAAGTTGAATCCACGAGGGTGATTCTAAGAAAGTTGTATAGTTGTTTTAGAAAATATTAAAGGGATGACATAAAACATATTATTTGGGAATTTACATGAGTGTGATCAATAAGTCATGCATACAGGTTAAACTTTAAACACAAACTCCATTTATCTTGATGGTGAATTGAATGCGTTCCAGGGAAGAGTAGAAGAAATAATAACAAAAACTTAGGTGTTTGGTTGATTTCATATTCACTGGTAAAGAAATACTTTGTTTAATACTGATATAGACTTGTAGTGCAAATTTGAAGATTCGAATCCATTTCTAATGAGAGTTATGTTAAGATTTCACTTCTCGAGCTTCACGAGACATACTAAGTCTAACTAAGGCACGTATTTTGAGGTAGTAAACTTGGGATTTTAGCCTCAAAATTTGGAAGATACTTAGGTGATAAAGTGTATTCAGGGATTTAGAAATAATTTTTCAAGTTCACTGGTTAAATTTGTATATTTTCTTTCCAGTTGATTAATGAAGTTTGTATACACAAGTTTTAAGCCTAATTGGGGGTGTTCTTTTTCTAAGGAACTACACTATTAACTTAGAGTTAGAACATGAAAATTATAAGGTAGGTGAAGAGGTTTAATAATGGTCCGAATCATCTCTTTCAAGAATTGAATTTTTCTCAGAGGTCAAGATATAGGTGATAACAAGTTTATGAAGACCTAAACAGGGTTTAGTGACAAAGTCACGCAGGGAAGATAAAAGAATTGTGTTAGCAATTGAAGCCTGAATTTTTAGAGCATGTCAAAGAGGTAAAATATAACTATGGAAGGTATTATTCACTCATGAGAAGCCTTAAAGTATCATGTGCACCCACGAGAGAAAAAATGTTCTTGAGAAGGCCTATAACACCAAGAACACAAGAGGAAGTAAAGGAAAAGGTGGTCGATAACCTCTTAAAATCAATTTGATGATTGTTTAACACTTTTTGGTAGTGTGTAACATGAAGGAGTAGTTATAAGCCTTAGTGTAGGGATATAATGATCAAGAATGCATACTAAAGGTAAAAATCCAAAAAGAGTGAAGTAAGAAAATTTGAGTGCATGAATAAGTAAGAAGTTTTCCTTGATAAGGAGTCATTTTGGGGAGATTTTGGCATGGTTTAAGGCCTCATTTTTATATCCTCCAAGAAATAAGTGTGTTACAAACAAAGTTAAGTACTTTAGGAACTTGATATGTTCTTCCATATATAGGGCTAGGTAAATATTTGCTGTTGTTGTAAGCCTTGGAATAATTGTTTGAAAGTTGTTGTTATTACTTGGTGTCACCGTAAATATAGAGGTAGAATAGAGCTAATGGATATGATAATGGGCATATGTACCTTCTAAGAATATTGTTAATATATATGCCAATAAGCTATATAAACATTTGAGTTGAATATTTCTTATATTCTTCCTTATAAGTAAATATAAAGATTATACAAAATACAATTTATATGAGAATGATAATGGGAATATGTCCATTCTAAGAATATTGTCTATATCAAAATGGTCAGCTACGACCACTAGAATTATGCAACTAAGTGGTTGCTAGCCTTATATTATTGAGTAGCTTCTTAGGGAAATAAGGGTAGAGACTACAAGTTATATAAGGTTATGCTTGAAATATCATGTCAAAAGATTTCTAGTACTCCTCCTTTTAAGCAAATATAAAGAAATTATACAATTTGCAGTTTATATGAGAATGAGAATGGGAATATGTCCATTCGAGAATATTGTTTATACCAAAATGGGAGTTTGTGGCCACTAGTATTATATAACTTAGCATCCAAGAGCCTCATTTCCCTTAGCGTCTCGAAGCCTTGTGTTACTTAGCGATCGCTAGCCTTGTGTTACATAAGGCCAGCGACCACTAAGGGACATAAGGGTAGTGATTGCTAAGGGAAAAAGGCTAGCGACTGAAAATTCCCATAATGGTATAGAAAATATTATTATAATGGAAATATGCCCATTCTTAGACTTCGTATTATGAATGGGCGGATGCCCATTCTCCGATGATTAATATAGAGGCGAGAATAGGGACAACGAATAATATGAGAATGGGTGGATGCACATTCTCACAAAGTTAATATAGAGGAAATATATGTAACAAATATGAGAATGGGAAAATATCCATTCTCACACAATAAATATAGAAGCATAATAGAGGTAACAAATATGAGAATGAGAAGATTCCCATTCCCTTATAGTTAATATAGAGATAGAATAGAGGTAACGAAAGTGAGAATTGGATGGACTGTTTGTAGTAGATCCAAGTGCTACACTTCATACTCTCAAGAGGGATCAAGAATTATGTAGTTATCATAATATATATTATGTATAACTCATTAATCACATTCGTTTATATGAAATAAAATGTGTTGTGAATGCTAAGCTCCATTACTTATTGGAAGGAATGGCTTAACGGGAGTTAGGCACTAATGTATCTTATTTTGAAAATATAAAATGAATAGTAAATCATAGTAACAAACATTGTTATTGCCTAGTGATTTCCTAGCGAACACTAAGATTTAAATATTTTCCATTGATTTGTTAAAGGAAAATAATCTTGTATATTGCAAAATATCTATTATATACTCATTTTTTTCCTTGCATAAAAGACATTGCTTAACTAGTAGCTTCTAATGGTCATAAGGGTATTGGTAGTTAAGTTACATAAGGTTAGAGACCATAGAAGCACATTCTAGTATTGAAAATATTCTTACAATGGAGAAATTCCCATTCTTAGATTCATATTCTAGCCTATGTAACACAAGGCTAATGATCGTAAATGGAAAAAAGGGTTCTTAGAATGGACATATTCCCATTCTCATACTCATATTATGAATGGGAAGATGCCCATTCTTATACGATTAATATAGAGGAAGAATAGAGGCAAAGAATAATATGAGAATGGGTGGATGCCCATTCTCACAAAGTTGATATAGAGGCAATATAGAGGTAACAAATATGAGAATGGGAAAATGTCCATTCTCACACAATAAATATAGAAGCATAATAGAGGTAATAAATATGATAATGGGTAGATGCCCATTCTCACATAATTGATATAAATGCACAATAAAGGTAACAAAAATGAGAATTGGTTAGACTTTCCCTGATAGGGCCAAGTGTTGCACTACATACCCTTGAGAAGGATCAATCCTTATGTAGTTCTCGTAATATGTATTGTGTATAACATATTATTCACACCGGTTCATATGAAAGAAAATACACCACCAAGATCCATTACTTATCAAAAGGAATGTCTTAGCAGATGCTAGGCACTAATGTCTCTTATTTTGAAAATATCAATCGAATAACAAATCATACTAATGAGCTTACTATTTCCTAGTTATTTCCTAACAACCGTTAAACATTAAATATATTACATTGATTTGTTAAAGAAAAATAATCTTGTATACTATGAAATTTCTATAATATAATTTTTTTTTCACTTTACATAAAAGGCAATGCTTAGCTAAAGCCTGCTAAGGGTCGAAAGGTATTGACAACTAATTTACATAAGGCTATCGGTTGTAAATTCCCATTACGTATTGAAAATATTTTTGGAATGGATAAATTTCCATTCGAGAGACTCATATTTTGGCCGCTAAGTAACACAAGGCTAGTGGCTATTAATGAACATAGGGGTTCTTAGAATGGAGATATTCCCATTCTCAAACTCATATTCGAATGGGTAGATGCCCATTCTTAGATGATCAATATATAGGAAAAATAGAGGCAACAAATAATATGAAAGAAAATCAACACGTAACCAAAGTAGAAAAAAGTAAATGGGGAAAATTTACTCCTAATTGGCTTGGACCATACATCATAACTCATACCTATAGATCAGGTGCCTATCATTTATCCTCACTTGATGGTAAACCCAAACCTGAGCCCCTTAACGCATTGCATCTTTAACCATTCTATTGTTGACTTGTCGTCCTACCTCACCCTTTGTCTCTTTACAGGATCGTCCCTTGAGTGCTATCCACTCCATACACCTCCCTAATGATTAAACAAGAATCATGTGAGTACCCATCACTTGTTATCTTCTCTTGAATATGTGTACCACGGCACTACACATAGCATGATTCTCATGGATACTTTTTGTCTACCTTTAGATGAGATCCCATGGTCATTCCACCTTGCCTTTTGAACAAGATTCCTATCCTCCACCTTGGTCTTGTCCATGATTTCAAAGACCTCACATGGGACCAAACTCCTTGAGTCAAACTTCTAATAAAAATATGACTCCCTCAAAAGGACATCTTCCTCTTGACAAAATTCTACTATAAATAGACTGCTCCCTCAAAGGATAGCTATGTGAAGCTTTTAACAAAAAAAAAAGAAACCGAAGCTTCCCACATCGATCAGCTTCACAAAGACCTCAAGGAGTACCATATTATTTATCTCATATAGACTTCCCACATTGACCAGTCTATCAAAACAATTTTTTTTTTTCATGGACTTGCGCATTGTGACCTAAGACCCCTTGCCCAAAGGCCTTGTTACTCAAAACATATAAAATTAGCTACCTTTCACCCTCCTTACCATTTCCACTCTCATTCCCTCAATTGCCTCAAGGGACATCTTAGAATTTAGACATTTGGTGATCCTGTGACTACCTTCATCGTAGAACAATTAATCATGCAATGTCTTTTAGATCTTATGTTCATCACCCCCTCCAAGGTATGATCTACTCGGTATGATCCTACCCAATTAGGTGGCTCTATTGCCCCCTCTTATCTTTTAACCATCTTTGTTTACATTTTGATTACCTTATACAGGACTTGGTCCTCGATGCTTACCTTTTAGGTAATCCTCCCCTTTCGCCATAATCACCTTCACCTACATCCTTTTACCTACAATCTACCCACACCTATTAAACCTAAACCCACAACATGCCCAAAAACCTACCAACTTATTTTCATATTATTCCCTAGCTCATGAGAGAACTACATCGGCCGAGGTCTCTTTTTCCAGGACTATGTAGGCAGCACTGACTGAGGGCATGGGGCCCTTTGAGGTTAGCTCGAACATTCTCTACCCTAAAAAAATTCCTCAACCATGCCTCACTCACCATTTACATCACATTTCACTTAGTTCTCCTCTTATAACAAAATTGGAAATTAAGCCACATACATAACAATTTGCTACATATTTTATACATTTATTATGCTTACCATTTCTCTATCATCACTATGCATAGATTATACCACATCTCACACATGACCCATAGTATCATTCATTGCAAAAAATAATGAATCACAACTTCACCTACTTTCAATATATCCATGCCTAATCAACCTGACTCAACCATGCCTAACCAACCTAACTCGATCCATGCCTATAACCTGACTCAACCATGCCTATAACATGACTCAATCCATGCCTAAACCAACCTGACTCCATCATGCCTAACTCACCTAATTTCCATCCACATCAAAGTAATAAATCCATATCTCATCTAACACAAGCCATAAACCAATGTCTCATAAACACATCAACAACTCAAATAAACCATGTATCTCATCATACAAATCAATAAATGTGTATCTCAATATACATGTCTATCTCATCCTGTCCATCATCTCAAAAATGTCGGCATGTAGGCCGATATATAATACAAAATGTCATCAGCACGCAGGCTGGTCTCATATATACAAAAGAATGAATCAATACAAAATCTCTTCAGACACACAAAGCTGGTATATGCTCAAAATATACAAAATCACTCTTACATCTTCACCGTATCTTTGCACACAGTGGTATGTGATAAAAATAAAACTATCTTTGGCATGTAGGTGGCATATATATCAAAAAAATAACTAATATACATCAAAAATCAAGTGACCGAATATCGGGCATCTTGCACGGATGTCTTCCATCTCTATGTCACATGTACCCTTGGCCTCCCGTGTGTCCCTACTAGCACCTCACCTAGTGCTGGTGCCTTCTCCTGATCGGAGCCTTAGAGCACGCCGAGCTCCTATGCTCTCCACACTATAAGTGCTGGATATCATCCTCTCACAGGGGCCCGCTATGCACCGTACTTGGTATAGGATATGAAGTCTATCCTGGCCACCATGAGCTGATCCTGATAATATCTTGCCTCACCTAGGGCATCCTGTAACCTAGATACAGGCATGGTCTATGGTGGTCGCATAGGTCTCGGTCCACTGTACCTACCCTCTAGTAACTTTGCCTTGCGCCCGGCTTTGGTGGTGCCCCCCCTCAGTGTTCTGCTTTCTAGGCCCAGTAAGGCCCCAATCTATGCCTAGGCTATGGCCAACTAGCCTTGTAAACCTGCCACCTGAGCTAGTAAGGCTGCCACTTAACCATCTCTATCTCCATCTCCTCCATCTCCTCCATCTCCTCCATCCTCTCCCTTTGCCATCTAGGCCTCTGGGATCCGGTCACACTGTACTCATAGCTCTACTACCTTTTCCTCATATCCCTCTAGCTTGTTTGTAGTATACCTATCCGGGTAATAAGTGTCGCTTACCTACCCCGTAGGGCGTCTCTCTGCATGTAATGGTAGCTAGGTTTGGCTTCCCTGGTCTAGGTGGTAAGGCTTATAATTGAGCCACCCACCATTGCCTAGTACTTGTCTATACATCTGGAATCATCTATCCACCAATCCACTAGCTCCTCCTTATCCCCTGTAGGCACCGAGGGCTATGGTAGAGGTAGAGGCCTCTCCACATCATCTCTCCGATACATGGGAAAGACAAAGGAATGTCTGTATAAGCCCAAACTACTGTCAGACCCTATCTACCGGATCATCTCATCCTCCCGAGCACGCCGAACCCAGTATCCACCTCTAGCTAGAGCTCAACTAGCTCCTCATGCATATGCCTATATGAGGGGAATCCCACATATTTCCACATAGATAATGTCCACTCCTGGATAACCCCTCCAACAATCGCCGAAAATGGGTCATATCCTATGTCGAAACATGCGATCTCCGCTCTCCTACAATCGAACCCATATTCTATATCCCACCCACATAGATCTCATGGGAAATGCATATGATTGGGGCATCCCATAGGTCGAACACGGACTATGTGCTCATAGGCCCAACAATGCGGTATAAAAAGTACAACACAGGCTAAACTCACAATGCAACTACCCATATGCCCACAATTCTCGATATAGCTACACCAAGAATGTTGGTGCCTGCAAACTAGGTCTCCTCTACCATCATATCATGGAGCACCCCCATCAGTGATCAGGGAAAGTTTCCACCCTCTACATCCTGGCGGTGCATGCATCCAACTACCTCCATCGTGAACCACTAGCCTCGTATCATCCGTAAGGGCTAGGTACATCTTGCCATAGCTCAAACTGGTGCTATGGAATTTCAGATCCACTTCCCCCTCACCAAATAATATCCCGATCAGCTCCTCTGAGGCCTTGGAGGAGATAGAGTAAACCTAGGCACCCAATATGGGTAACCGCAAAATTTGGAACACGTCCTCTAGGGTGATAGTCATCTCACCCATTGGAAGGTGGAACATGTTTGTTCTGAGAATACCATCTATCGATGAGCACAAACATCAAGTTGGGCTAGTAAAAACATGTCGAGTAGCACCAAATACCACTCAATTCCACTGTCTCCACGTGCTTTGTGGCTCCAAAGGGGTCGCTAAGCTATGCAATGTCACCGGTAGAGGGTGGAACCCTATCCCGCATTGTGTATGCTTGTGCTCTCCCTTGCATCCAATCTAAGCATGACATTAATCCTATTTACCATGACCATATTCACTAATTATCATTACCCTCCACCCTATTTTTACCCTACCCATCTCAACTACCTAACCTCAATCACTTTTACACCCTTGTGCCTAAAAGCTTGACCGGTACTGGTTTATTCTAACCGACTTTGGTCACCTTTAAATTGGCATCGGTCACCTATTTGGTGACCACTACTAGTTCATCTTTACTGACCACGGTTACCACTTAATCGGAATCGACACTGTTTGGTGACCGATCCGATTCTACCCGGCCGGCGTAAGTCACTGTCATGCGGAAAATTCCATGACTTCCAAAACGCCCCTTTTTTAAAACTCTCACACTTGTCCCTTTTACCTCACCTACAATGACCTACACTACCCCCGGGACCCCTACCCACCCCACCTATACAAAAATTCCGTGACTTCCCAAACCCCCTTTTAAAAACTCTCCCACTTGTCCCTTTTACCCCACCTACAATGACCTACACTACCCCAGGACCCCTACCCACCCCACCTATACAATTTACTACCCTCCCCCTCTTTTTTCCTGTTATTCCCCCATACCCACATTTTATTTTTAACCACCCACAAAAAACCAAAACCCACAAAACCCTACAAATGACAATCCTCAAAACCTCTAATCTATCTAATCACCAATCTAGAGTTAGGTGCTTACCTTGTCGTGGTGCCTCCGTCTAGGTGGCACGTATGGCCATTGTGTGCGGGTGGTCCACCCAATCCCTCTCCAGCCTCTGCCATCACCGAATAACTACTCACAACCTCTGACCAATCAACTCTCTCACCCTGATCCCGTGGACCCACTACTCACCAACCCAACCCTCGTCAAATTAGACTGCCAACTCATTGTCCCATTTCCTTTGGACACTTTTCTCTCTTTTCTCTCTCTTTTTTTGTCATTTCTTCACTTCACAAATAACAAATGAATAATAAAAACATGGATTTTTTATTTTTATAACCCACCTGACCTAACCGACATCGGTTACCATTGACCGGCATTGGTCATGTGCCCTACATAACCATCGTCGGTTTTCCTATACCAACATTGGTTATCCATGACTGCCATCGGTCACCCTCACCTACACATTTCCCTTACTTTTCCATTTTACCCCACCATTTACCTTGCTCCTTTACCCCATCCAACCTTTACCCAACCCATTACCTTACCTTTCTGACCTCATCACTTCCTACCTCCATTTGTCCTCCTTTGGGGACTTCTTATTATTTTACCCCTACCTTGGCCTTACCCATGCCGTGACCTAGATATTTGGACCTAGACCATCACTAGTGACCTTTGACCTCATGTGTTTGCTATACCTTGTGGCACTATTACCTGTGTTGATTGACCTAATGACCTTACCTAGCCTATTACCATGACTATTTATCCTGACCCTACCTTTGGTGTACTGGAACATACCTAAACGTTCTTGCACCTAACCTACATTGTGTTTCCTGACCATATCCTATACCTTGGATACCAGATTCACTTCAACCTTGTTCGAGATAAACCTATCGATCTTAGACGATGTAGAGTTTACCTAATCTTCAACCCGGTAGCGTCTTCTATTTATACGTGTGCGTGCGTTTCACCTCAAGTTGCTACCTTTGACCCTAACACATTCCCTCGATTTCCCGAGTAGACATTTCACCCTTTTCCCCTATACCCACTTGCCTTTTCCCACATTTTTCTTTTATTAAACCACTCACCGCTTTAGCTACCTCTTTGCCTCGTCGGTTCCTAGTTTGAGGGAGATCACCTTCACCCACACATGGGGCAACCACATCTTATTTTTTGTTAGCGTCACTTACCAATACAAGCTATGCAACAAAAAGGGGCAAAATTTAGACACTAAAATTAGGTCACACTCCCTTTGGTCCCTCGACAAATAAGCACCCTTTATTTCATTTACCTAGCCATGAACCCCCTTCACTTTGAATAATATTAATTTAATTAAATTAATGCATTATCCTCACTATATTTATTATTTGAATATTTTATTTAAATAATATCCACACATATATTTCACTTAGACACCTCACCAAGCAAACTTAACCTAATACCTATTCATAGCAATTGCCAAAACTAACTAAGACTTATCCAAACCCTAAAAATCAATGCCTACATTCCCTCTAACCACATTCCCGCATGCTCACAAGAGGCTCTCAATCTAATCCATGTGGGATAATGGCATGAGATCCAAGGAAATTAGGAGGATCTCCCTAGTTTAGTAAACATAGGAAATCCCACCTTGACCGATGTCGGTTACTCCTAACCATCGCCGATTGCCGACCACCATCATTTACCCCTTTTAACCCCTAAACTACCTTATTCTCAAGGTTGACAAACATTGGGAGAAAGTTGATGAGAAAGAACACATCTCAGAGAGATAACACATCTTCAGAGAGAAAATTCCAGCAAAAACCCGCATGCAAGGAAGGAGATTGAGCATCTTCTCCGCATTACCCATCTTAGCCATGATCTGATCTATCAAAGCAAAGAGGAGTGTACATGTAGCCCATGCAGAAGCTTTCTTTCAGTTGGTGATCACTTGCAACCTTCAAACCCTCTCATCAAGCATCTCCATCCTCACACACAGTATTCAGGACCGGAATCCAAGTAAGTATTATATCATACTTTGCTGGTTTATTTCATTTCATCATCATATTATCATCCATTGCTTACCTTACCCCTCTTGACCTTATCTGACATTTTCACCTCCATATACCCATTAAAACCTTGCCAAATCCTACTCCAATCACCCAATACCTCATCTTGACCAACCAAAGTCCTTTGTGCAATCACAAAGGAGACCAAAAGCTTGTTCTGTGACATTTCTAGATCTTACAAAGAATCGCACCGGCTTACACCTAACCACCATCAGTCACCCCTAACCGACATCGGTCTCTGTATTTGCTCATACAGCCCTAAACAGAGACCTACCCACCAAATTTCATCTCACCCTCATTCACCTGTGATCTACCCAAGACCTCTATCAAACCCGTAGAGACCCAGAACCAATCATCTTGACCTTTGGATTCTATTCTAGCTTAACATGTTAGATTAAATCTATTTTTATTGTATTTTAAGTGAGATACCTAAATCATTTCAAATAACAATAGGATTTACTTTGTTTACAACATTAAATTGTTTAAAACAATGGACTGATAGCCATCTAGGAAGTATCGCACTTCCTGGATCTAGCATACACTAAACAATTCACTACACATATTGTTTAATTCCTTATGGTGGTCTTGTTTTCATTATAGGTAGTTCCTCCTAGCTAAAAGGAAGCTCTCACAATCGGTTATGGATCCGAATTCATACATGCGTAACAACCAATCAACCAACATTTGAACAGGTATTCTTATTACACCTATTACCCTATCTGTTTTGTCTCAACACTTCAAAGAAATGATCTAAGAATCAGGTGAAACAACCATCATCACCTCTCCAAGGAGTTATTTTAGGTGAGATCAGTGTGAGTTAGCTAGGTGATTTGAGTTGGGTTAGGTATGTTAAGTTGGATGAATCAAGTGAGCTAGTTCTGGCGAGTCAATTGAGCTAGCCTAGATCAAGGAAAAGAATTTTGAGGTACATTAGGTGAAATTATGAGAAATTATGTAGGTGTTATATATTTTTAAAGTATCAAGAACCTTGTTGAAAACCATGATTCATCAAAGGAGGTCACCATAATCTCTCTTGCCGGTTAAGTTGAGCTAAGCTCATGAGTTGAGTTAAGGTGAACTCATTGAGATGGTTGAGATCATGAGATGGTTGGGTGAGTTATGTTGAGCTGATTTGAATTGATTTGAGTTGGTTGTGGTGAGCTGGGTGAGCCAGGTCAGGTGAGCTAGTGAAGATCTCATCCTTTTCCATAAGGAGCATATGAAAGTGAGCTAGGTCAAGTAAGATCAGTGAGCTCAATGATCTTAGTGAGATAAGAGAGCTGATCAAACCAATCAATCATCAAGAGGAACATAAAGAAACTTGAGCATTATGAGCTATCAAGGGATAATTTTGAAAACCTAAGGAGTGAAAGAGTGATCCTCACTTTCACGATGGATCAAAGAGGGATCATCATGAGAAATGCTCACGGTCATCTTGAGATCACATCAGGAGATATCTCAATAGTGTTTATAAACATTCATTCAATAGCTCGAGGTGGTTATGAATAATGGAGGAGGAGATTGTGATCATCATCGACAAGTTATTCATTAGAAGGAGCTTCCTCATCATATCTGTCAAATCCCACTCCTTCCTTCTTCTCTCCTTATTCCGATTTATTCTCTTTTATTTCTAATTTTTCATTGAGTGTAATCATGGTAATTCATCTCATTCACTTAAGTGAATTCATAAAGTTGAATTGTAAAATTCCATTTAATTTATAAAAAACTAAACTTGTTTCTCATATCCTAATAATATGTAAATTCACAAGTTAAATAGAGACATGAAGATTCATGTGGGGGTAGATGAAGATGTAACTCATAATGCTATAAATTGGAATGGATCATGAATTTTAGTTCTTGGTAGCAATTGTGGATTGTGGTTTGGGTGTTGAGCTTTGTATCACCAACACAAGAAATAAAATCTACATTCTTCCATGTTCTTTGTTCATGTTTTTCCTCTACTCTCTCTCTTTTTAGAACTTTGCAAGTATGGTGATCAAGAAGGAACTTTGTGTCCTTGATAAATGAACCTAAAGAACTATGTGTCTCTAGTTTTTTAGTCTCACTAGATGCTTCATTTTTTCTTTCCTCTAATTGAATGTTGAATTACTTTGATTATTGGGTGTGAACTCTGCAATTTACTACTCATAACAATGACCTTCCTTTTCCTAATTTCTTTCCTTCACCCCTCATTTCTAAAAATTCCTCCCTTGTATCCCATACAATCACTTTGCCATAGGTTCAAGTGAAGTGTGCATGTGTGATCCTCGACCTATTTGGCCACCCCAAACCATTTAGATAGATTATTATAGTTAAATTCAATAATGAGAGCCTCCCCATACACAAGGAGGGGCGTAGCCATGAGCATTGGTGGAAACACATAATTTTCCATATGAAAAATTATTTTACCAATAGTTTTTGACAAATCTACTGAGGAGAGATCTACCCACGTGCACTTGTAAAGATATTTGAAATTACAAAAAAATCAAAAAACTTAAAATATCATTTAAACAATAAAAATCCTCTTTGCAATCCTTTTGAGAAATCTACACTTTTCAAGTTTCCTTCCTTCCTAAGCACTTGAGAAAGATGGCGGAATGAAGGTACACTCGAGATGATCATGCGAGATGGTGTTGTTGACCCCACATTTGAGGAGAAATGAAGAGCTGATTTCAGACTTCCCATTATACCAATAAGAAGACAAGTTCTTGAAAATTATCTTGAAGGTCATACTGAAGAACCAATTGTTGAACCACGAGTCCTCATTCCTCCTAAAGGAGAAAGAGAATAGGAAATGGAAGCACAAGAACCTATGCCATGGGGATAGAACACTGGTCCATTGGATTTGACTCCACCACCCATGAACTTCCACCAAAATCAAGAAATAACTTTATGAAATTCTATGGAGATGACAAGAAATGTCTTGATGATCATATCACAGCCTTCATCACAAAGCATGTGTAGCATCCTTGGAGTACAACATGAAGATGTTGTAGTGTGGTTGTTTATGGAAACATTGTAAGATGTCATGGTGGATTGGTTCTACTATTTTCCTTCACACTCAATCTCTGATTGGGGTGGTATGAAAAATAAGTTTGAAGAAATATTCAAGACCACCAAATATTCTCATGCCCTCCTTTCTCAACTTACTCAGATGAAGAAAAGAGCCACAAGAGTCCATGAGATACTTCATGGAAAAATTCAATAGGTTGATAAACAAGGTTCCCGTAATTTCTCTTCCTACTATAAATAATATGAAGTTTTTCTTCGTAAATGTTAAATTTCTAGAAGTGATTTTATTTATGGAGATTACAACAATGAGATTTTGACCATGCCCAAGAAATCGTTGTTGAGGTGGAAGATGACCTCATCTTGCAGGAAAGATAAAAAATCCTTCAATGAAGGATGAATCCCAATATTCCAAAGATGAGAGATTTGATCAATTGTTGCAAAAGTTGGAAAATGACTTGACAATGTTGAAGAAAGAAGTTTCTTAATGAGAACCTCATTTAAACTAGACCAAGAATTAGATTGCAGGAGCACCCCAAAGGCTTTCCTTGGAGGATCCACCAGTCAATACAATATGTGAGATCAATGAAGATGATGAAGAAGAAAATTTTGAATCATAAGTTGAAAATGAAGGAGAAGAAGAATGTGCTTAGATTGGATTTTGTGAATGCATGCTTGATGATGAAGAATCCACAGATAATTACTCCTATGTAGTATTCATTTGATCGTAAAAGGAGAAAAAATTCTCTTCTTCTGCTTCCCAAGAAAAGAAATTGAATCCTCAAATAATGAATCCACAAAAAACAACAACAAAAAGGGGAACATCAAATTTCCCTTCCATAGGGTCAGCTGAGAAGAATCATGAGACTACTTCAACCAAGAATCCTTCCACCTCCTTAGGTAAGTCTCATTCAACTTCCTTGAAAAATATTTTTTTGTAAATCCTAAGAACACTCATAAAAGGCTATTACAATCTTTGATGTTCCTACTACTTCCTCATCCTTTAATATCATTGACCATTTCAAAAATACAAATTCCAAATTTCTGAATATGAGTACTTGAGAACTCATCCCAAGAAACTTGTTCAACATATCAAATGAAGTAGTTCTATTTCAAGCCCTAAAGATGCCACCACCAAATAACTACATCATGTGTCTCAACCCACTCCATTTTGAATTTCCTCACTTCCACACCCTCCACTTCTAGAAAGGTCAAACCTTTCTACATAGCCTTGTTGGTCAATGGGTATAAGATGAACAATTACATCATTAACTCTGGTGCTTTGGACAATATCATGCCTACAAAATTTACTACATATATTGGTCTCTCTCTCTCTCCTACCTCTAACCACTATCTCACCATGGAAATGAAATAAGTTACTCTTATGGGCTAGATCAAAGATGTTCAGGTAGAATTGGTGGAATTCCTTGAAAATAATATCACAATGAGAATACTTATAGTAGACATTCTTGCCTCATATGGTATGTTGTTGGGATGAAGCTTCTATCAAAATTTCAAAGGAGCTATGCAACTTGATTGGTCACATGCCACCATCCTGGTAAATGGTAAAACAAAGAAAATTATTCCCATTAGGAAAATGAAGTATACTATTTAGAGACTAGATGACCCAATGATAGATATCCCTTATCAAAATTCCAAATATTTCAACTTTTTCATGACCTTCAAGGATGATCTTGAGCTGCCCATATTTGTGGAGGAGTGTCCAAGAATTACGGAGCCAATAAAAGGAAATACTGATGATTTGATGAAATCAAAGTTTGAGAGTATATAATTCCCATGGGATGAGAGCATAAATGAAGTTTATTCATTGTATGTAGATGGTGATAATGAGAATTTTGACTTTCCACAAGGCAATCTTGAAGTGATGAGTAATATAGATCAAGGAGTGATGCCCAATAACTTATTTAAAGGTATATTAAATGTTTCTAATCATGTTCTCACCGCTCGGTATGAGGTTATATGTGATGAGTATGCTTGTGAATATGAAGATTTTTATTTCCCATTGGATGAAAGTGACGATAACTATGAGAATGACAACATGTTTCTACCTCTTAAATGTGAACCTATTCAAGGAGATGATGATTTCATCATGGAAATGGATTTCTTGGTTCTCGGTGATCAAGAATGGGAAAATGATAATGAAAAATTTCAGCTCCAATATTGTGCTCATTTCCTTTTCATGAGGATGGAAACATTCTCAATGAAAAAATGGAGAAATGAAATGTTGTTTGATCCTAAGGATGATTTTGTTCAAAATGGAAACATTCTCAACATACTTTAACCTTTCAGTGTTCACTTTGCTCAAGAGATGAATGCTCTCAACATGAGAATTGATGTCGAAACTCAAAATGAGGAATTTAATAGTTTCCATGTTGTGTACCCAACCTTGAGCTCATTATCTTTTCAAGAGGACAATTAAACGCACTTTCGACAACCTGTGTAAGGAAACATATTGCAAAAGAGATGAGGTATGAGAAAGATGATTTATTGATACAATTGAGAAACATGGGACATCAAGAAGTTAGTCATAAATGAATTTTTTTAAGCATATGTCAAGAATCAACTCATGAAGATAGTGGTCATGAAGTAGATGAAAAAGGAAGGAAAAATGTCTTGGTATGAAAATGATGAAGCATGTATGATCAAGGCCCATTTTCATAGTGATGATATAAAAAACAAGTGGAACAAACTTGGGAATCAATGAGAAAATGGAAAGAATGTTTCAAAGAAATATAAGCAACGAAATGAATGAGTGGATCATCAATTGCACTAGAAATCATGATAGAACTCTCAAGAATATGTGAAGAGGACCTACTTCTTGAAATCATTCTTGGTTTCTTTGTCATTTAGGAGGAAAATTGATTCAATTTCATGGCACTGAAATCAATTAATTCCAGCTACACTCTTTCCTTATTCCTCTTTGGTGTTACATTTCTAAACCATTGAAGCACGTTTGGATATTTATGCCAATACCATTTATTTTTAGGGATTGACGGTGTTGTAGAATCCAAAACCATAGTTTGGGTGACAAGGATATGGGGATATGTCATGGTTACATAAGGGATAATATTTTAAATAAAGGAAAATTGTTCAAAATTAAAAACATGAATAAATCTTGATGTAGGTGGAATAGGCGGTGTGGAAGCTTTATAAGGACAATATGTCTTTAGAGGAGATATGGGTTTAGACGATGAAGGAGTGAAACCTAACATATGATAATGGTTTTGGTATAGGGGGAGAAGATGGTGGATTGGTTTGTGTTATGGTAGTGCTAGTAATGTAAGGATCTAATTCCAAAAATGATTTGGAAGTATTATAAAAGGTGGAGATTGTGGATCAAGGACTATTTTGGGATAAGCTCCTTTAGCGGTATAGTTGAATCTTTGGGCCAATATCTATTCCTTCGTGTAGAAATTAAAATCATGGTTTTGGATTCTTGGCTGCCCCTATATTTATTTTTTAAGTTTTCCTTTTGAGGTACCCTTAGTAGATATTTCCACTTTCTTTACCTCTCCCTCATGTGAAGTATCCTTATTCTACCAAATATATTTTATATATTAAATTTTACCTTATTTGAACTTCTACACAAACCCATTGTAGATTTTGTGATCTTATGAGGGTGGTTCTATCCTTTAGGGAGGTGAATTCATTCTTAGACCAATCTATGTGAGTATTTTAATTGAAATTAAATCTTAATAAGAGGACTAAGATAATTCATATAATATCATAAACATACAAGATACAACATGCAATCATAAGCAAAAATAAGTAACAAAGAGATAAGAGTGGCTTAGATGATAGCTCATTATCTCGTACCAGATTTAGGGTGGCATGATGATGGAATGAGCTAGATCCAGACTCTATGTAATTCTTCCGGAGGACAAAGTGATCTACAAGTATGTTGGACTTAAGTTCCTAGAAAGGAAAAAAACTTACCTAGGTGCTAGTGTCTGAACTGAGTACTAGTGTCCCGATACTCGAGTGTGGATATGGTTCTTTCATGGTCTAATAATGTTACATTTAATTTTTTCTATGTCATATTCACTTCATTTTAGGGTTTTCATATCACACTTGTACTTACAAAATAGATCCTAACTACATCCATAAGGATCCAACACACATTATACTAAATAAAATAATCATATGCTTGAGTTAGAATAACCTCGAAGGTCACCCCAATATGATTATCACTGATCATTTTACTAGATTTTAGGCTCATTTTAGTTTTGGTGTGTGTGTGTGATATAATAATGTCCCTTGAAGCTATGTTTCCCTAGTGCCAGTTGCACTAAGATAACGAGCTATAACTAATTTCCCCAAGATAATGTGTGTGATGAATTTAAGAAATTTCCTTCCTATGCATCCCAAATGTAGTTCTCAAGTGTTATTTTTGTCCAAGTATTAGATAGAATGTAATAGCCCGTTTCCTAATTTCCTAGCTGCCCCTTGGAATAGTTAGTAGGTCATGTATATATATGATTCCATTGCTTTAATTTTTCATTAACAACCCTAAAATCTGACCCAAAGTGATAAATATAAGTTAAGAAAAGATAACAATTGATGTAGTATTTTAAACATAAGAAAACAAGGTAAATGGATAGAAGCTCCTAAAGGGGCGATGTAGCGCGTAGGTGCTCCTGTCCCTTACTATGCACTAATGTCCAAAGATTTTTGAAGATAAAATAGGAAGCAATGAGTTGGGTAACACATTGTTTGATGTACAAAAGTAAAGGGATAATTCATAAAAGTAGAGAACAAAAGCAAGGAAAGATAAATCAATGTCATTGTAAAGAAAAACAAGTTTTTGTTAATGCCTAGTTTTCTTGCTTAGGACTCATGTATTTAATGATATACTAGAGGTGTGATCTAATACTACTAATTCAAAAATAATTGTGTCTAAAGTGAGGAAAAGGATGAATCTCAATTTATTGTTGAGCTTATATTAGGTTCAAGGTATTTCCATCATCAATGAATCCCTTTGTAATATATTCCAAATTGATATGTTTTTTTTTGCTTTAGGAAATATGAGAAAAATATTGCTTCTTGACATCCTTTTCATCATGATAATCCAGCCAATAATATTTTAATCGTGACACATGGATGTATGACAATCCTTGGGAGCGACTCATCAAACCATGAACATTAAAGAAAGGTCAAAATTGGAAATCTATACTAGCGACCCTTATGAGATATAAGTCCATTTTTTTCTATTTTAAAGGAGGTACAATTATATCTCGCGAATGGTGATTTGAAATGAATTCCCATATTATGTTTTCTTGACAAATATTTATGTACTTCCACTAATTATTTCACCAATTTTATTAATTAAAATTTATCACTAACATGCCTTGGTAACATGTATAGTGCTCCTTCAAAACCACATGCCCATATGTAGAAATAAATTAGAAACTAGATGAAACAAACACCCCACATTTAAATGATAATAGATGCATTAAAAGAAAGTATGGTGTTAGAGAAATAAAATTTGAGCATGCCAATAATATAATAAAATATATATAATTGAAGAAACAAAAATGGTGAGATCTAGCCTCAAGGGTGAGCTAAGGGCATAAATCATATACTTTGGCTGCATTGAGATGGGACACATGAGTCAACCCATGAAACAATCTTATCTTGTTCATAGCATACAAGATATGAGGTCATATGAAACTTTTTGTATTTGATACCTCACACAAATACTTTTGGATTGAATTTTTGATTAATGCATCCTAGTTAAAACATAATTTATTTTCTTGATTGTATATATGTATAGATACCCATTCTTAGAACTCCTAGAATGTTAGGTTACCTTATCCTAATCAAAAGAGTGATTACATCATTGAATTCCTATCTAAAGTCTTATCTTGAAATGTCTTAGGAATCCTAGAAGCATAGGATTTTCCTTCTCTAAACAATACTTGTTCACCATTTTTACATGATTTGGTATGTTCATTCCAATATTATTTGATTTATTCAAGAGTTATATCAACATGTGCCTCAAAATATTGAACCTTTAATATGTACTCAATATAATATCCATCTAGTCAAAGAATATACTCACCTCAAGCATTCTTTGCTATCCTGGATTCCTTGTAATAATATTGTGCTAGTTCAAAAAAATTAAGACCGAGAAAAATGGGAAGCGAGAAGAATGTAATCCCACTATCAAAAATAAATTATATCAAATCGTTTTTATGCGTATCTTATTTTTGGATCTAGAACATGGGAATATCAATATGACCTATATTAGTATCATTGATATTATCTATATTTTATTCCATATTTGATAGGAGAGTGACCTCTTGGATTTGATACTTATTTCGTTCCTACTTTTAGAAATTTTAGACATGTGAGGAGGAACTACGAGAAATTTTTCTTTAAAGGAAAGTACAAAAATGTGGAATGAAGGAAAAATTCTTCTTGTAAAATAATATAATAAATTTGGAATACATTAGAAACCTTTGGCTTTAAAAATAAATTCAATTTTTTTACTAACACTATTAAGGGTTTATAGTTATTTAGCACCTTGAAAATCTCAATAAACACTATGGAAGACTTTTTAACTACAAAAATAAATCAAAACTCTGACGAAATATAATTCATAAGACTTTTGGACTTGTATTTCACATTGTAAGGTATCTAATAAACTTTTAGGTTTTTGTACTACTATATAACTTTAAAAAATTAAAAGATATTGTTTAAGATTTTCACCTTTTTAGCAAGTCAAAACCCTAAAAAATATTCACAAACTTTCAATATTAGTTTTCTCCTTGAAAACCTTGAAATACTTTGTAGGCTTGTGAATTTGTAAACCAAGATGATTTCTCTGCTAAAAAATTTAAACAATCGAGAGTTGTCAATTACCTACAAAATGAAACGAATACTAGGAAAAACATTAACCCAATAGTTTATCTTTTACCATCTTATTTAGATGTGGTACACAATTTGAAAAACCCACTTTAAAATGGAGGAAACGATAAAAACATAACCTTTGCAAAGAAAATGAAAATTTAGAAAAAGCCACAATTTCAAAACACATGAAAATATGTAAAAACTTCTTTACTCACCGGATTACATAATGGGTTTGAAAGGTTGCATTAAAATTTAAGGAAAATCTTTGAAAAAGTTAAAGAATTATGGCATAAAAAAGTTGATTTATAAAACACAAGGTGAAAATGAATTGTCAAAAACAAATTTTATAATATCAAAATAATTGCAAAGTATTGGCATGCTAATTTACAAAAACCACAATTTTAAAAATCACATGACAATATATACAAACTTATTTACTCACTAGATTGCATAATGGGTTTGAAAGGTTTCATTAAAATTTAAGGAAACTCTTTGAAAAAAAAGTTAGCGAGAGAATTGTGGTGTAAAAAGTTGATTTACAAAAACACATGGTGAAAATTACTTGTCAATTTTTTTATAATATCAACATAATTGCAAAGTATTGTCATGTGTGAGTAGTCCATTCACGGTACATTAATTAATTTGATTTATGAGGATAAAGGAGATCAAACTATATTTTCATGGTAATGTTTTTGTGCATCAAATCCATATTTGGGAAGAGTAGAGTAAAAAAAACTATGAAGGATCATTTTCATTTTACATGAAAAATGTAATCGTGCATTAAAAGTATGGTTTGCACTATGCGATGAAAATCAGGTTTTAGAACTCAACAAGTAGTTTACATGTAAAATATATTTGTGCATGAAAATTAAGAGATTGTAAAATACAATATGCAATGTTGATTGGACTTTAGAGCTTGAAATGCATATTGTAAGTTGTGTGCAAAAACATGGTTTAAAACTCTAATTCTCTACTTAACAAAGGGAAATCTAAACACTTAATCATTTCTATGAAAATAATAATAATTTTAACACACTCAAAAACATTATTTGGAAAAAACTTGAGTGATTACAAAATTTTCATAACATTCAAATTTGATGATAACATACTATATACTTGTTTGCTTCTATGTTTATTGATAGTATGCTTTATTTATATACCTTTGTGTCATGGTTTCTACCATGCAATCTTTTTAGGAACAAGATCTCTATAGTGGACACATACGACAAGCCATAAATGTGATGTATTGTTACTAACTATATGTTACATCTAACATGGATACACATTATTTATTCCGAGTTGGGTGATGCATTCAACATCTCATTTACCTCAAAAAGTGGTATTTAATAGGATTTTCACAAGGATATTTATGCAATACAAGCACATAGACATAATACAAAAATTAAAATAGAGTGGAATAGAATACAAACACGGGGAATAGAAATAAATATAGATGAGAATAATTATTAAGGCTTGTATCTCTACGGCGGATTTTCTACGTAGTTGTTAATGGTGAGCCTGTGGGTTTTTTCACTAGTAGCAGAGGACTTAGACAAGGGGACCCTATCTCCCCCTTACTCTTCATTCTCTTGGCTGACAGCCTTAGTAGAACAATTGGTAAAGCGGTGAATAATGGGCTTTTAAATGGCTCTAAGCCCACTTCCATCAGTCAAGTTGTTTCCCATCAGCAATTTGTAGACGACACTATCCTTCTTCTTCTAGCATCTGTCATTGAAGCCAAGGCTACCAAGGCCTTACTACAGCTCTACGAATTTACTTCTGGGTAGGAGATCAATTATGACAAAAGCACCATCTTCTTCTTCAACACTCCTGAGGAAAGGCAGCTTAAAATTGCTAAAATCCTGGGTTGTAAAATAAGTGAGCTTCCAGCCACTTACCTGGGGCTTCCTCTCGGCACTAGGAAAGTCTCTTGCAAGGTGTGGGATGATTTATTGGAGAGATTCCAAAAAAAAATGGCTGGTTGGAAAGGAGCCATTTTATCTAGTGCTGGTAAGTGCCTGCTCATTAAAAGTACTCTTCAAAATCTGCCAATTTATATCATGTCGCTCTACAAGATCCCCTCTTCTTTCAGGGATAAGATTGAAAGGATTCAATTTTTTTTTTATGGCAAGGCATGGAAGAGAAATTCAAATTTCACTTAGTGGCTTGGGATAAGGTTTGCACCCGAAGTTTATGGGAGGTCTGGGTATAAAAGATATTGAGAAAATGAATGAGGCCCTCATTGCTAAAATGGGCTGGAGAATGCTGACTGAGAAACAACCCTGGATAGATTTAATTAAAGCAAAATATTTAAATCATCAATCTGTGTACTCTTTTCTGCAAGATGAACAGCTCCCCTATGGTTCCATTTTTTGGAATAATCTGGTCAAAAGCAGAAATTTCATCAAGCAGGGCAGTAAATGGAAAGTGGGGGATGGTAGGGACATAAACTTCTGGGAGGATAATTGGTTTAATGGAAATCTCATGGAGAGTTTTGGGAAGGCCAAGGACAATCTTATAAACAAGTATGGCATTAAAATCAAGGACTATATTGAGGAAAATGGTACCAGAAAGAAGTGGAAAAAACTTACTGTGGAGAGAAATGATCTGAAGCAAATTACTTCCTCCCTTCAAGATCAGTTAGATCTTATTCCATTAAGCCAGCTGGATTCCAAGGATGAGCTGGTATGGAATAACTCCAATGATGGGAATTACTCTGTCAAAACTGGATATAATAACTTCTTCCATAGTAATCAAACAGAGTTCAATTGGAACAGGATTTGGATGTCTGAATTAACTCCCAAAATAATTTTTTTCCTTTGGCTAGCCATCAGAGGCAGGATTCTTACCACTGACAATCTGATGAGAAGAGGATTTCTTATCCCTAATAGGTGCCATCTTTGTAAGAAATATTCTGAGGATATCAGCCTCCTGTTCATACAATGTGAGTATGCCACTAGAATATGGAGTTTTTCCCTTTCTAAATTTGAAGCTCTCTGGGTGTTGCCGAAGGATCTCAATCAGCTATGGACTCAATGGAACCCACCCTTTAGGCATTGTATTGTTAAAAGGATCTGGAAGCTGGTTATCCCTCATTTGATCTAGAGAATATGGAAGGATAGAAATGATATTATATTCAGAAATAAGAAACAAAACTACAAACTTAGTATTGGTAAAATTTCTAATGGAATCAAAGAGAATATTGCTGGATTTAAACCCCCCAAGAACAAGAGATATCCAGAGAATGAAGAATACATTCTATCCAATTGGCAGATTGGATCTGTTAATAGTTGGAGCAATCCCGGGAATAGCATTGATAGATCCTTGATTAAATGGCATCCTCCTGAGCTAAATTGGTATAAGTTGAACTTTGATGGGGCTTCTAAGGGAAACCCTAGGATTGCGGCAGGGGGAGGAGTGATACGGGATCATAAAGGCAATCTGATTGCTGCGTATGCTGGTAAAATGGGAATTCAAACCAATCATTTTTCCGAAGCATTATCTGCTCTATGGGGCCTGAGAATTTGCCCAGACACAAACTATTCAGAACCTCATTATTGAAGGGGACTCCCTGAATATCATTAATCTTCTTAAATAGTGCTCATCTCCAAGTTGGAGCATCAAGGATTTTATTGCAGAGTCCATAAGTATTAGTCATACTTTCAGTAACATCAGGATCATGCATACTTATAGGGAGGGTAATAAATTGGCGGATGCACTGGCTAATTATGGAATTAATGTTAACCTTACAGTTTGGGATAATAATAGCATCCCTAAACAGCTTCAAAACAACATTCAGTGGATCTCCATACGCAAGCAATATCTAGAAATGAGTTATGATTTTTGGGTGTGGATCAACATCAAAAATACTCCCACACGTGTTGACTTAAAGTTTTGGTTTATGAAAATCATGTCTAATAATCATGATAGTGTGAATCATATGGGGAATTCCAAGTGGAGTTACATGGTTTTGAAAACCGCGCATGCGGGCTGCATTGCGACTGTTAAAAGATGGATTCAAAGCTCCACGGAAATCGAAGGTGGCAGTAAAGTGATTGATGATAGGGAGCGGGCTATTCCCACATGTGATTTTCGCAGGCTCAGATCAGCAGACACATGACCAATCGTGGGAAAAGCAACGGCTCTTATTTCCAATATTGTGCGGATTACTATAGCAAAAAGTGGACTGGCTTTAGCGATCAGTTAGGAATTTGTTGCAAACAGTTCAGAGCAGAGAAGATGGGGGGTCCTCCTTGTCAAATTGAGCCTAGTGTGGACCCAGACTGGAAAGATAATATTGAGCTGTGGAGCATTCTTAGCAAGGGTGGCATAACAAACTTCATGGAAAAGGTCCAGGGACATGATCAGAGCATCTCGGTGCGTTTTGCGAAGGATTGGAAGGAGAGGACAGTGGAATATGGGGGGCAGAAGATCTTAGTCAATGAAGAACTTATTGTTGAAGTGACCGGCCTTGGTTTGGAGGGCTTCCGTTTCTTCAACAAAAGGGTCGATAGAGAGGTTGAAGAGAGAAGATTTGTGGAGGGAGCTGAGAAGGCTGACCTATGTTACAGCGGGCCTGCTTGTTAGCTCGATCCCTCCGCCATATGATGAAGTTACCCGCATGATGATACGGTTCATATCCTTGGAAGGAAGGTTTGTCACTGTTCCTGCTAAACACCTTGTTTTTCTTAACCACTTCCGTAGGGATCGTTTGGTTTGTTTCCCCCATTACTTGCTGAACTCTCTTGAGCGCTCCATTCTGGAGTTTCAAAAGCATTCCCGGGTGGTTCCTTTACACCAAGGGCTCATTTTGTTGCTGCACAAATGCTACCTTCTCAAATTTCCTGGTCTCCCTTCCTCCCCTAGCTCGATTCCCCCTCTGCCGGGTTCTACTGCTGCCAGCCTTGTTTCTCCTTTCTACTGCCCCACCCACATTCTTTGTCACCCCTACTGCCGACCATCCGTGGGATTCTTCTCCCATTCCCCTTTCTGCTGATCCTGCCCCCACTTAGCCTCTTCCTCGCACAGACCGGTTACCAGGGCTTCCAGAAAACTTAACCTTGAGGCTCTTGCTGTGGAGAAGGGTTCTCATGAATTTGAAATTGCACATGACCTCCTGAATATCAGCAGTGCCAGTCCACGGGATGTGCATTTGGAAAGCTCCTCAAAAATGACTGGAAGCCTTAGAGGCTGATATGAAACTGTTGAAGGATGAAGTTAAGAACTTGGCAAAATAGAAAGGTAAGAGGAAGAAGGAGGAGGAGGAGGAAATTGACAGCAGCCAAATTGATGATATCTACAAGAAACTGCACTCCTTAGACTCCCGTTTAGGGAAGGCCAAAACTCGACATGATTACAACATGGCCATATTCAGGGTGATTGAGGAGTTCATTGAGCAACATGTCAAAAGTGTCTCCAACCTCAGTGGAGTTCCGGCAACACTTTGGGGTAATGATAAGGAAAGCAAGAAGGCCATTGAGCAGCTGGATTATAATGACGCTGCCCACATGACTACTTTGGGTATGTTCAAGTCCTGGAAGAATATCAAAACCAACATAGACAAAGCTGCAAAGAAGTAGTTGTTGATGCTTTTGCTGTTCTTGTATGTTCTTTTGCTTTGTTTTTGCGGTCCCTTTACTGCTTGTTTGCAGTAATTTTGTTGTTTTGTCTTGTCTAAGTAGCTGTTTTTTGGCTACTTTGAACTTCATTGTCACATTTGGATTCTGATCCTTTTCTCTCTGGTTCTCATTCTTATCCTGGCTTCTAGGCCATCTTTTGTAATCAAGGGTATAGTCCCTTTCAAAAAACTATTTGCCAATAATAAAAAAATTTACATAGATATAAATTTTTTTAATAGGGAACAAAATTGTCAAACATTATTAACTAGAATGAATGGCTTCATCTGGTAGGCTCTTAACAACAAGTTCACAATTTTATAAAACATACAAAATTTTACACGTTTGTAATACAAAATTAAGGGATAGTTAGCACAATCTAGGGTAGAGTTTACTACATTTTAATATAGAATGTGGGGGCATGAGAATATCATTTCCTTTTGAATTTACAAATGTTAAGAACCTTTTCACTACTGAAAGTATAGGGCATGTGCCTCTTTATTTTATATTCAACATTTAATATTTGATACACATGGGAAATCACATGGTAGATGTGTGATTATAATTCATTACCTTTTGAATTTGCACTACTTAACACATTTGGGCCTAGATTCGTCTCTGATGGTGTGGTCCGTGTGTAGAAGATTTTGGGGTGACTACAAATACCTACAATAGCCTTATTATCACTATTTTTGGAGGCCTTTGGGATGGTTGTACATTATCTCACACACCTCTAATTTTTAGAAGGCTATTGGGGGTGAATATAAATCTATCTATCACCCTTTTTTAACATTAGGTGGAGTGACGCCCAATCCAATTTTGGATTTTCCATCGCCATAACTATATTGGGAATTGATCAGCCCTAATATTATAGTGACTCAATTATAATCAATTTCTCCAAACACTTTATAAAAATCTTCTCCTCTGTTAAGAAAAAAAAGTCTATTCCTTTCTTTTTTGTTAACTTTTAAAATTTACAAATTCTAATTTCAATTTTTAAGTTTCAATTACATTTTCAAATGTGAGTTAAATTTCAAATATATTTATGGATATTGAATATGCTCTTATGTTTCAAGTTTCACTATAGTGATCATGTAAACACTGAAGTGAATCAAACACCTAAATTAAAGAGTAAGTATGTTTACATACTTAGGTATCTTTATTTTAAGCATATAATTTCATTTCATATTTAAAGAGTGGAATTTAGACACTTAAATTTGGTAATTTAATGTGGGTTTTACTCCATATATAGAGAGAATAAGCTAAAAAAATCAAATCAACATATATTAATTCAAACACATTACACTTATATAGGAGTTGTATCTTCTATATTCGAGGAAAATTCTAACTACTTGATCTCCCATAAATTTATCCTACTCTTCTATTTACATGAGTTGTTTTGACCTCCTAACAACTCATTGACATATTGGACATAACTAATATCTCTAATATTACATATAATCACTCACTTCTAAAATATCCTACTATTATTCTAATACGATTATTAATCATGTAACAATCACTTACATTACTCTCTACTTATTATTTTCCCATAAATTTAATATTGACTCATGCACTGAAAATAATGAGATTCTTACCCACATAAAAATCTCCACTATTAGTTTCTAACATTCCCCTTATGCAAACATGGGGAGAAGAGTGACATTTGGAATTATAGTTATCGGGGCCTTGATCTTCCATTTCATAGATTGTTTCATGTTTGAGATTCACCTGGTTTTCAATCCCTCATCAAGGAAAAATTTACTTAGATGACCATTGCTAAAAAAATGCATTCAATTCCATTTTTTAAAAATTAAATTGTTTCCCTTTGACAATTTTGTAATTCCTTTTCACAACTTTTTTACAAATAGTCCCCTCTTTTCAAAAATAAGTCTACTCATTTTTACAAAAATTTCCAATATAAGAAAATATATTATCCATTTCAAAACAAATATTTTCCCTTATTCATGAATTTAGGGTTTCATCATCTTGTATTGGTGAATTGAGATAGGTAGGGTTGAGCATTATGTGTGTCATTGTGAGGGATAAATTAATTGAAGTAGAGGTGATTTTTATTGGACATTGAGTGTTTTGTTATCATCGATGTCAACTCCATTGACATAAAATGGTGTCATGGTGTGGTATGTCTCCATGAGGTGTTAGTCAATGGTCAAACATGAAGGTTGATTAGTAGTGTCCATGTTTAGTGAGTTCTAGGAGGTCTTGGAGCTTGGTTTTCTAGGTAGAGTCATGTTTTGAGGTATACCAAGTGAGTTGAAGGTTGTAATGATGTCATTCATGGTCCATGATGTGTGTTTCAGGTGTCTATGGGTCTATATGAGATCAACATGGTTAGTTCATGGGTTTATCACATTGAGTCGAGTCATTCGAGAATTGTTTCTAGCCATAGAGAAAGTATAATGAGGGTAGAGATGTGATATTCAAGCCTAATTAGTCTTATTGGTGCATAATAGTAGCATGGTGATAGTGTACCTGATTTTTATGGTGAGTTTTAGGTTATTTTGTAGAGGTTTGGTGGTGTTTGAGGTTCTTGGAAGCAACGGTGAGGAATATGAAGTTTGGCATAGGTAAGCCAATGTGGCTAGAGAGTTCTAGGAATATTTGGCCTAATGGTGAATATAGAGGTAGAGGATGTTGTTATGATGCTTCATTACAAGTTTTAGGCCATTTTGACATGGGAATTGAAAGTTATGTAAGTTTTGGCAAAACCGGGTAAGTAATGGTGTGTTTTTAAAGAAAATATGGAACTTGTGATGCTTGTTATGAATTGTATGCTTTACATGGGGACCTGAGATATTTGGAATAAATTATTAGGTCAATTATGGATCTTTAAAAAAATAATTAGGTGGTTTTATCATCACGTTTTTATGAACAATCATTAAAAAGGTAAGTTGGTTTGAAACCCTACCTAAACCCTAACTAAGAGTGACTTGGAGAATATTGACTATAGAAAAATAGTTTTGATTGTTTTTTAAAATTTTATGATTGCATGTTGTATAAAACTCTTCTAGATTTCTAGAAAGGTATATTAGAGTATGTGGTGATATTGTGGCCCCACCTGAAAATTCTTGTTTATGAAGTAGTCCAGTTTAAGGAGAAGTTTCCCAAAGAAAGTATGAAAAAAATTGATTTTTTTAATCCTTGGAATTTTTCTATATTTTCATGAAGGTTTTAGGTCATGGTTGAGGCAAAAAAGTTAAAAGTGTGCCCTATTTAGAAAGACTAGTTTTTGGGGCAGTTTGGAGAAACTATAGTAAAATTAACATTATAGAGCTACCTACGATTAGCATTGAGAGAGCTGATTCAAGTTGTGTTGTGAAGCTGGATCAAAGATATTTTCAATTTTATATGAAAATTTTGTTTTTATATATGTATGTAAAATTTATGACCTGTTCTTTGAGGGTCAAGTTTGAAGGATGTTGGATTTAGCAAGGTTAAGTAGCTTGATGAGGTAAAGTGATGATTTTGAGTTATTCATGATTGGTGAAGGTTTATGAGTTCTTATAAATCATGTATAAGTGTTTTCCATGCTTTTATTTGATAAGTGTAAAGTGTGTTTTTGTGTGATAGAGCAAGTTGGTTAATGATCGAGTTCTTGAGTCCAAAGGCATTAAATTTTTTTTTCAAAGATTGGCTTGGTTGAAGGCCTTCCACTTGGAGTTGGAAGGAGTTATAATATGTTATGGAAATAGGATTCAGATATATTTCCATTGGTATGATTTTTGTCTTGGTGATTTTATTTGATGGCTCTTTTAGGTTGATTTTTAAGAAAAAGGTAGCTTATATTTTAGGACAAGTTTGTTTAAATTTTGAAAGATTGAGTTGGTTGAAGCATGAGATGGATGTTTTGATTCTTGATATCACCTGGAAAGTGAAGAGGGATGATTTTTTTAATATTTAAGGACTTTTATGTCTTTAACGTATCAAAAGGTGAAAACTAGACAAGTTTACAAAACTAGTTTTTGGGCAGCTTGTTTTGGTGAAGAGTAAAGTTGATGTGGTTTGAAACATGGATGTTTCATGAGTATACCTTTATTATATGTGTTAATAAATTTTTTTTTAGGTTTCTATAGAGTTATAAATTCCATATTTTATATCATCTTGGGTGGTCTTGAGGCCCAAAGGTGAAATAAGGATGCTTGATAGTAGTTGTTTTGTGAAGGAAATGAGCCAGTGGGCCCATTTAATGAAATATTTGATTGGTAAGTAAATGTAAACCATGTATGATTATATTAGGATATATTACTCATTTTTGTGAATTTTTTTGAGCTTTACTAATCATGGTTTTGGTATGAGTGGATTTTTCTCATTCTAGTGATGGGGTTTTGAGGTTTTTGGTGCATGATGAATGGTTTTGGCATGAATGACATATATGGGTCATATGTGACCATTTTAATGAGTTTATTGAAATTTTTTAAATTTTTATTGGTTGAATTATTCATGAGGGACATAACCTATCTCATGTTTGGATGAAGAAAAGCATATAAAGCTAGTTTTTGAGTCCATTTGTGGCCTAGTGCTCTTGAGGGAAAAGTGTGACCCTAGTGTGAATGTTTTATAGGTATGAAGGCATAATTTGAAGGCTTATAAGATGTATTTAATGTTGAGTAAGGTTTTAGTACATTTTGCAAGATATTAGAGCTAATACAAGTCCAAGAAGAAGAAGATAGAGTGAGTTGAAGAAATGAGGGTTTGAGCAAGGGTTTATGAGCTGAATTAGTGATCTCCATCAGTTGTGGCAAAAAAATTTTTATAGAACAACATCATTATGTTGTTGAGTTGGTTATTTGTCATCTTGGGGGTTGTAGCCTCCTTGTGGAGTGGGTGTTTCACTAAATTAGGGGTTGGTGCTTCTAAACTAGGGGTTGGTGCTCCTTGTGAAGTTGGTGCTTCACTAAATATCTTTTCTTTGTGTAATATAAGCATAGTTTCAATGGGTTTTCTTCCCATTGAGGGTTTCCCACTTACATATGGTGTTTTCATGTGTATGATCTCTTTGTTTTTCTTGTGATTGTTTATTATCTTAATAATCACACATTAATGAATGGATAAATGTTAATGGAGCATGTTTGATAATCTATGAATTTTTAAATGAATTAAATAATTTTAGATTGAAAACCTCCCTTCAGTTCATTGTGCTTCCAAAAATTTTATCGAGAGAATGTCCTTGAGAATTAAGTCTAACAACTTGAAGGAGATCCTAGAAGCACAAATGGGTAAGTCAGTTGATCTTTGGAGGAAAAATATGAGATTTTGAGCCTTTGGTATTTGGATTCCAAGAGAAAATCAATGGTGACATATGGAGAAATATCATGATCAAGCCATCAGGGTTTTAAATATCTCAAGTGGAGAACATGTCTAAATCCCTAAAGGATAAAGATGATACTTTTTCTAGGTATGAAGAGAGGTTAAAATACATAGAATTATATTTGGAGAATGAATCTAGTGGGTTGAAGATGTGTTGAGAGATTTAAAAGAGTTTGAATCTTGATGGTATTTTAAAAGGTCAAAAACTACAAATGTGAAAGATTGACCTAGAGTTCAGGGAAAGTGAAAGGAATTGATGATGAGGTGGTCTACATTTAAAATCAGATGAGAAGGTGACCAAGAAGACTGATTTTAGAAGTTCTAACTTAGTTAGACAACCTAATTCTATGAGGTATGGTAGTTCCTTAAATGGATATTTCTTTGTTTTTCATTATTTTGGTCATAAGCTAAAGATTGCAAAATGGAGGACTCCTAGGAATGGTGTAGGTCTCTTCAAAGGTGAATTATTTTCATGTTGTGAGTATGGTCATAGGACTAAGGATTGTGGTTGGAACCTAAGTGTGTTTGAACCAAGAAAGAAGAATGAGATTGTTATCACAATTCACAAACAAGGGCATATTGATTATTTTTCATCAGTAGGATCTTCAGGGTTCTCTAGCAGATTTCAAGCCTAAAGTGGAAGTGATTTTTTCAAGAAGAATATAATCATGAATGATTTTAAGGATTCCATGTTATATCCTAAGGGAAAGAAGATGGTTTTTCAAGAAAGAGAAGTTAAAATATCATATTCTTAGTCTAAAATGTAGCCTAATCCAATGAAGTTTGTCAAATAAGGTCCTAAAGGCAAAAGATGGGAGATAAATTCGGTTAAGGAAGTAAATTTTTCATAGTCGAAGAAGGCTCAAAAGTGAATAGGATCACATGTGCCTAAATTCTATTCATTCCCATGTACATGAGAATTTGAGAGTCTAGGAGTTTGGAGTAATTCAAGTGTTGTAAGGTATGACATGTATTCCATTCATGAGTTTTCAAGTTCTTGTTGTTAGGTGTTTAACATTTTGATTTTTGAGTCCTTAAGTTCGTGGAGGTGTTGATTTTTTTGGTCCTTTTTGATTCCATGGTATGTAAGTCTCTTTTTGTTGAAGGGTCTCATATAATCCCATTCATGTTTAGAGTTCATTGTCATTAGAAGAAAGTGTTAATCTTATAGGTGTTGAAATACCCTTCTCTATCCTATTTATCTATTAAAGGTCTGTGTTCTTCAAAAGAAATTTTCAAGAGTCTCTTTCTTTGACCATAATTATTTAATGTCTTGTCTGATAGGTTGTCAAGTTATCATCAATATATTTGTCATTGTTTGAAGTCTTCAAACATACTTTACTCTTGACCAAAAGAATAATCAAAAGGGTGAAATGTATGTCAAGTTAAATGGATATGAGGATGTACATAGGTTACATTTGTTTGAGCCTTAGAGTACATATAATGACTATACTTTTGGTTTGACCTTAAGTCAATTTTCTAGGTCTATTAAGTGCATCAATGCAAATAAGTCTCTTGAGCTTATATCTTATAAAGGTGTAAAATGTGTTTGGTAAGAAGTAAAGTATGTCTATTTAGGTCTCCAGAAGTTTCTTTATTTTCCTTGTTTGTGAGTTATGGTCTCAAAGAGTTGATTATCTATAACATGAGTAAATGTATAGTGTTTTAGTGTGTTAAACATCTGGTGTGAGTCTAAGAAAAATCTACAAGTCTTGAGACTTATGTTGAAAGATGTCTCGTCACATGTTATGTCATTAAAATATGTGCCATTCATATGACCAAGTGAAGCTAAGTGTATGTTTGATCAAACTATGTTGAATAATGAATGAAGATGGTTTTCTAATAAAGTGAGGTGATGGATTTGGACCAAATAGGTTTTCAATCCATAAACATGAAATTTATTGAAGGTTTCTCAATGGATTCCTTCTTGAATTTGAGTCTAAAAATTGTAACTTGAAGAGTATTCACAATATTCATTCATGGAGTGCCCAGTAAAAGGTGTTCATGGAAGTATAACATTGTTGAAGTCATGTAAAAGTGTTGTTCTGAATGGTCTATAAATTTCAAGTGCAAAAAGGTCCCAAGTCATGAAAAATTGTTGGTATTCTCGGAGGTTTTAGTCCTTGGGTATCATGACTATTGATGTCAAGTTCTTTGTCATGAAAGGATTCAAAATGGATGAAATTTTACTTTACAAAGTGGTCCTCGGTAGGTGTCGATGCGTTTATATATTGTTTTTTTAAGAGGAGTCTCTTTCATGAGGCTAATATGAAGCTAAATCTAGTCAAAAGGTCATGAAAAGGGTTTGTGATAGAGCATTGATCAAGTCTTTGACTAGTATGGGTCATGAAGCATGTCGATGTTGGTATCACAGTAAGTAAATGTAAGCTACATGTTAAAAATGATATGCTCTTCAAGAGAAAGAATGTACATTAGAAGATGGTCTAAGAATAGTATTCCCGGTATTTGATATTTGGTAAGTGAGGTATGGTGCCATGATGACTATACAATATGAAAAAAATTCAAAATGCTTGTGATCATAGTATTTTATTTAAAAAGGTTAATGCTTCAATTTGAAAGGAAGAAGGATGAATACATGTGATCTAGAGTATAATAAACTTTGGAAAGAAAGGGTTTGAATCTTGTCTCTTGGTTTAGTCTCTTACAGGTTGTGCATGAAATCATTTATTTTAAAGACTTAAAAATCCAAATGCTAAGACTTCCTCAAAGGTAAGTATAGAAATTCCTACATTTCAAATTGGTCCTTTGAAAGTATAAATAATCCAAGTGTTTGAAGAGTTTACCTCTCGGGTATTTCGTAACTCTCTTTAGGTTTCTCACAAAATCAAGAATTTTGAGGTCTTTGTCATTTTGGATAAGACTTGAAACTCTTAAAATTTCATCTTCTCGGTAGAGTGGATATATTTAAGTAATTTTAGAGAGAAATAAAACTGTGCAGCTCATAAAGTATTTTAGTTTTTATATAATTGTATGCAAAGGAGATTTAAACCTAACTAGGTAATCAAGTATTTGAGAGAAATATGTCTTGTCTATTAGAAATTGTTCTCTAAGAATTCAAAGAATTTAAAAATAATGAAATAGGTATTTAAAATGTCATTTTGTTGGTATAATCTAGAACTTCTCATATTAAAAAATATACCTAAGACATGATGATGAGCTAATGGTCTTGTAAGGAGACCTTCTCCTTGTAAGGTAAGAGAATGGAGAATGTAAAGGTAATGACATGAGATTATCCATAAAATGGAGAAAAGTTAGCTGACCAAGTTTTCAAAGAGTCACAAAATTATCATGAAATGAGTGTAAAATTAGTTGGAAGAAAAATGTTGAAGAGTTGTATTGATGATGATAAGTTCTTCCTTGACTTCATAAGGACTCAAAATAAGTAATGCTCTGAAGTTTATGTGATTATAGGAATTCTCAAAAAATCATATGAGATAGTAGATCTTCCAAGAGTTTTGAATACTTGTATAGGCCAAAAAAGGAATCTATGAGAAGGAACTAAAAATAAATTCTCACAATGGGGAGGCTAAACATAGCTAAAATGAATGTATGGATATTGTGAAAACACCAAAAAGGTTATGATAATGTTTGTCAAATTCAAAGTGATGGATAAGGAGAGATAAATTCATGAGGGTTTGGCATGAGGTTTTAGAGCTTTTGAAAAGTTTGCTAAGGTATGTGGTGATTCCATGATCTCATCTAGAAGGAATTAAATATCATTCTCATGTTTTTGAAAAGAATAAAATTATGAAAAAGATTGGTTTGAGAGATGTATAATATCTAAGCTCTCATAAGTGGTATGATCTAAGTTTTCCACAATTAGGTGAAAGTATTATGTTGAATGTCTTAAGTATGTCTCTAATACTTTAAAAGGTCTATAAGATTATAGAGGCTTGAAGAAATGTTTGAAGGTAAGATCTACAGAAGATAATAAAGGTTGTTGATCAAAGTAATGTCTATCATTTCAAATGGTGGTTTCATGCTAAGTGACTGAAAAATACATGTGATCAACTAAATGTGTGGGATGTGTATAAGAGTCTTATGATGGGGGAGTTAATTTTTTTTTATCATGAATAAAGTGGTTAATATGCTGTGTCAAAAGTGATGTTCTTATAAAATTAGAATCATGAGAGGTGTCTTAGAGTTGATCTCCAAGGGCAAGTGAAATGTTTAATTGTCATATCTCATCCAAAGAAGAGTATAAATGACTAAAAAAATATGTGTTTTAGGACTATGGCATGATGCATGATTCTTATCTAAGTCATGCTTGGGTATTGTTGTCTAAGTTTTTTTCCTAGAAAATGAGTTACCTTTATAGAAAATTTATAAGTTAGTATTTGCATGTTGTATGTGGGTCTTCATGGCTCATATAAGTTTGGCTTATATGTACTGAAATTTGAGTTTTGAGATTGATCTAGACCTAAGTTTGGTGGTAACACTAGAATGAGAATGAAGGCAAACATGAAGTATATCATTCAGAGGGAGCTATTTCATGGATTTATCAACTCCATAAGAAAGGATCATCTTATGCTACTTTGAAGGAGTCAAAAAGAGGAGAAATTCAGTCCTAGAGGAGAGTATTTGAGTCAAGTAAGTTGTTTTGAGCATTGTTGTCATTGTGTTTTGTCATTTTCCATGTACAATTGTCATTTTATCCTTTTTAATAGATGTCATAGGGAAAGATGCATCATCAAAAACATGGAAAAGGTCATTGTAGGTGTTGGTCATGTTGGTTTCCATCTGAAGGTGGTTGATCAAAAAAAGGGAGATTGTTGGCCATTGTGTGTTAGTGTTGTCATTGATGTCAACTCCATTGATGGAAAAGGGTGTCATGGTGTGGTATGTGTCTCCATGTGGTTTTAAGTAGGTCAAACATGAAGGTTGATTGGTAGTGTCATGTTTGGTGAGTTTTAGGAGGTCTCTGGTGCATGGTTGAGTGAGTTAAGTCATGTTTTGAGGTCTCCAAGTGAGTTGGAAACTTTTCATGAGGTCATTCATGGTCAATGAGGTGTGTTTCAGTGTCTATGGGTATGTATGAGGTCATCATGGTTAGTTCATGTGTTGTCATGGTTGAGTCGAGTCATTACAAGGATTGTTTCTAGCCCTGGATCATGCAGAATGAGATAGATATGTGATATTTGGAGCCTGATCAATATTTTTGATTCATGGTAGTAGTATGGTGACAATTTACTTGAGGTGTATGGTGAGTTTTAGTTCATCTTATAGAGGTTTGGTGGTGTTTCAGGGTCATTGGGAAGCAAACATGTGAGAACAAGAAATTTAACACATAGGTAAGTCATTGTGGATAGATATTTCTAGGAATATTTGGGACTATAGTGGTGAATATTGAAATATAGAGATGTTTTCATGATGCTTCATGACAAGTTTTAGGTCATTCTAACATGGGAATTTCAAGTTATGTAAGTTTTGGAAAAACCAGGTAAGTAAGTTTTATGTGTTTTTAAAGCAAATATGGACCTTCTTATGCTTTGTTATGAATTTGTATGCTTTACGTGGAGACTGAGATATTTGGAATAGATTCTTAGGTCAGTTATGAAGCTTTAAAAAAATAATGAGGTGGTTTGATCATCATGTTTTTATGAACAATTGTTAAGAAGGTAAGTTGGTTTGAAACCCTAGCTAAACCCTAACTAAGAGTAACTTGGAGAAAATTGAGTATATATAGCCCAATTTTTGATTTATTTTGAAAAATTTATGATTGGATGTTGTAGAGTACTCTTCCATATTTCCAGAAAGGTATATTAGAGCATGTGGTGATATGTGGGCCCCACCTAAAAATGCTTGTTTATGAAGAAGTTTGATTTGTGGAAGTTTCCCAAAGAAGGTAAAAATAAATTGACATTGTTTTTATACCTAGGATTTTTCTATATTTTCATAAGGGTTTAATGTCATGGTTTGTGATGAAAAATTTCCCTAAAGTAGGAATATATTTATGAAGACTGGTTTTTGGGGCAGTTTGGAGCAGCTTTTAGTAAAATTGACATTGCAGGAGCTACATGAGGAGTTAAGAGTTGATTAAAGTTGTGTTGTAATTTGGTTCAGAGATATTTCCAATGGTATATTAAATTTTTTTTTTTAATATGGTATGCAAAATTATGACTGTTCTTTGAGGTTAAGTTTGAAGGATGCTTGTTCTAGCAGGTGTCAAGTGGTTTGATGAGGTAAAGTGATGATTTGATTTTCAATGATTGGTGAAGGTTTTTTATGGTTTATAAATCATGTATAAGTATGTTTCATTATTTTTTTATAAGTGTGGAAGTGTTTTTTTGTGTGATGGATCAAGTTGGGCTAATGGTTAGTTCTTGAGTCCAAGTAGAAGGCATGAAAGCAATTTTCGAGATTGGTTTGGTTAAAGGCCTTACACTTGGATTTGGAAGGAGTTATAATATTTTTGGAAATATAATTCAAGATATTTACATTGGTATAATTTATGTGTCTTGTGAGTTGATTTGATGGCCATTTTAGAATTTTGTGAAGAAAAGGTATGCGGCTATTTCGGACAAGTTTTTTAGGTGAAAATGAGTTTGTTGGAGAATGACATGGATGAGTTGATGTTTTATATCACCTGAAAATTTAAGAGGGATAATTTTTGATCCTATTTAATTAATTTTAGGTCTTGGAAGTATTAAAAAGGGTGCAAACTAGCTGAGTTTGGAAAACTAGTTTTTTGGGCCTGACTTGTTTTGGTGAAGTGTAAAGTGTTGTATGGTTTTTGTATATGGATGTTTCAAGAGGCATAAATTTCTTATATGTATTCTAAAGGTTTTAATATTTACATATATTGGTCAAATGAAATATTTTTGATCATATTGGGTGGTCTTGAGGCCCAAAGGTAAAACCAAGATGTTGATAGTAAACAGTTGTTTTGAAGGATATGAGCTAGTGGGCCCATTTAATGAAATATTTGATTGGTTAAAGTAAATGTGTGACCATGTATGATTATTTATGATATATTACTCATTTTTGGTGATTTTAAGCTTTTAATAAGAAATTATGGTTTGTGTATTTTTCTCATTCTAGTGATGGGGTTTTGAGGCATTTTGGTGCATGATGAGTGGTTTTGGCATGGCCGACCTATATGGGTCATATGTGACCATTTTAATGATTTTATTTGAATTTTTAAATTTTTATTGGTTGAATTAGTTAGGACTGACCTACCTCTCTGATTTTGGAAGGAAGATAAAAGCTTATAAAAATGAGTTTTTGAGTCCATTTGTGGCTAGTGCTCTTGGAGGAAAAGTGTGACCCTCAGAGAGTGTTTTTGTAGTATGAAGGCAATGATTTTAAGGATGATTATATGTATTTCACAAGGTTTAGGAATTTTGAGAGCACATGTGTGAGAATTTTTAGAGCCAAGACAAGTCCATGAAGAAGAAGAAGAGCAATGAGTTGAAGAAATGAGGGTTTGAGCAAGGGTTTGTGAGCTAAATTAGAGATCTCCATCAATTGTGGAAAAAAAAAAATCAGATATCATCATCATCATTCCAGGTGGAGAGTTTGTGCTTAGTCATCTTGGGGGTTGTAGCCTCCTTGTGGAGTGGGTGCTTCACTAAATTAGGGGTTAGTGAGTCTCTTATAGGGTTGGTGCTCTACTAAACTAGGGGTTGGTGCTCCTTGTGAAGTTGGTGCTTCACTAAATTTCTTTTCTTTATGTAATATAAAAATATTTTCAATGGTTTTCTCTCCCCTTGATTGGTTTCCACTTATATCTTGTGTTCATTCTTATGTGATCTGATTGGTTGTGCTTATGTGAATGATTGTTTTGATGTTGTTAATCACACATTGATGGATGCATAAATGTTAATGGTTAATGTATGATATTCTAAATTTTTTTATGGTTTAAAAAATTGATTCACCCCCTCTCATTTCATTTCATATTCCTCACTTTTGAAATATCATTTCAGTTGAACATGATCATGTTTATATGAATACTAAGGAATGAGGGTCATTTACTCAAAATAACTCATTATGGGTGTAGATGAGTAGGTTGTTATTGATTTAATAAAGGTAATTAATGCTACCTGTAATCTAAAGGAAAATTTCAAAAAAGGAAATCATACCTTTGACCAGGTAGTAGAGTTGGGGATCGTTAGGGCTAAAAGCATTAGGATATTTGTCTTTGAATTATCAAGATAGTGAGGTCAAGAAAATTTTCAAATGTTTATGTGAGAACTATGTGAAGATAATGTGCAAAATAAAAGCATTTTCCAAAGCCACATATGGATCCCATGAAGGATATGTAAAGAAGATCTTGAATATTTAATCACGAAGAACTAAGCATGAGGAGAAACCACGATGAGATGAGTTCAAGAGTTAATCACTAAAGAAAATTTGATAGAAAGGATGTTGGTAAGAAAATTAGGATGATTCAAAGTCAATGAATGTATAATCCTTCCACTTTAATGTTTATATTCAATGAAATCCAATGTTTAACTGGATTTAAAACCCAAATAGATATTCATTCTTGAATACATGTTTCTCAAATAGTGGGGAGTTGTGCCCATCACAGAATGATGTTGTAATTCATTGATAATTTCACCCATTTTTCTTCCATTTTATCATACACAGTCTAAAAAAACTCAAAAATTAGTATGAAACATTTAAAACACCACATTTTTCATTGGATATTGCATGTTTTTAGGGTTTTTTTCTCTGAAAAAAAATATTTTAGAAAAAAATTACCCACAAGAGTTCTCACACTGACATTAGAACTAAAAAAACAAGGCTAATTAAACATAATTTTAAAAATGAACACAATCTTCTTCTGAAACAAAATGTAAGGAAAATTACATATGGATCATATAGGATGGCATGAGAAAGGTGATGTAAATGAATCATGAATTTGGTAGGTCCACTTATGGGTTTCATGGTATCCCACTGCAAACTATATACCATTCAAAAATATACCAGAAAGGGTGAGATGTGTTGTCTTTCAAATCTATTCCACTTATTTGGATGAGTTATCAAGATACAGGTATATGATTAATTCAGACCATGTAGTAAAAGTGGTTCTTGATGAAGACTTCACCAAAGAGGTAGATTTAAGGTCAATAAATGAGAAAGTTGGTTATTATTCCAACTCTTTTCTCTTTAAGAAACCTCACTTGAGAGACCACTAGAACTAATTACATGTTTCCAATGACAAATATTATGTAAATACATATAATTAAACCCCATAGAAGTAGCCTTGGACCATTATGATCTTCCACCCATTTTATCACTACTTAGTAGAGGATCATAAAGTACATAAAACTATGAAAATGAAATAATTGACATATAGATTATAATGTATGAATCAAAGTTATAAAAACTATTGTTATAAATATGTACCATGACTAATTCAGAGGTTTGAGATGGTGGTACAACAATATTTATTTTTTTCATATATTAAAATGCATGAACATTTCTTAGATATCGCAAAAGATGCTTCATACTCATTGAGTTTGGGTTAACATTTGTAAAAGCAATATGGGATCAAGGATAACACGCAGATTTACATCAATTACATAATTACTAAATTCTGTGGCGTATGAACATTTTTCCTAAATCATTAAACCACATATATAAAGATCTAATAGACCATCAATTCAAATCATACCCATAATCTAAAATATATTTAGAATTGGCTAAGTTTAATAAGTGTAAATAAATCCAAACTCATCGATTTACAATCAATGAATCGTGACTATTGTCATTAACTTTAGACATCTTGAATTGCTTAAATATATATCCTTTAATATCTTATTTCATGACCTTGACTGAATAAGACAAATATGGTTGATCTCTGACATATCTTTATAATGATATCATTTTGTATTGAAATTATTCTTATACTCAAACATTTAAAAAAATTGTTGTATGAAATGTACAAAATAAAAATACAATGTGATTAAATGATCCGGACCTTATGAATGGCCAAGCTTTCCTAGATGGTTAGATGAGGCATGTACTTCTTATATGTTATAAAAGTTGAAAGTGACATTACATAGTGGAATTGGAGGGAAGTTAAGAGCTTGAGAACTAATGAGTTCGGTATCTTATAAACATGCTGATGAACTGATAAATTCCATCTATTTTTCGAGTAAAAATTATATTCCAAAACCAATCAAAAAATTTCTCCTATTTCATAAAAGGTCAAGATGGAATCATACCATTTGATTGTTCCTAGTTGTATGCTTAAGAATTGGGTGAATTAAGCATGGGTTGTTTAACATAGGCTAAATAGTGATTGAATCCTAAGATCTTCTGGAAGTGTATATTTCAGCGAACTATAAAAATGCGATAGTGATAAATGAACAAAATACAAATGATAACATATCAAATACAATTCATACGTACCACCCCGAAATTGATTAATGAGAATGATAATACATTGAACTTTAAATCAATAAATTTGAATATGCTACGCCTTTAATCATAAATCTTACATTTGATGTATATAGCCGACTTGTGGCTATCATAACTACTTATCATTATGATGTCTCTTTTATATATGTTATATTATCATTAGTGGATTGGCCTTGGGGATGGCCATAACATAGGAATAGTATAAATAGGGGTTAGTAGGTAGTAGTTGATCATCATATTGAGCATTTGAGTCTTATTATATGGTTTGGAGGTTTCCCCTTCAAGTGGCTAAGCTATTCTACTTGCATATTGAGATCATTTATCTGTAATATTGTGTTATTTTGTGTTATATTTGATACTGATAATCATATTATATATAAGTAATTTCATTACAAGTGGTATTAGAGGAAATTTGTAATCTTCGGCCAAAATTGGACAAAACCTAATTTTGAAGGTTTCCATTATATCTTAACGAAATAAATGAATTTGTTTACGATATTTTCACCAATGGAGATGTGAATTATTCCAAGTAAGGTTCCTCTAAATTTAGACTTATTTGTCTTTATTTTAAAAATTTATTAGTAATTTTAGGTTTTTTCATAAATTTCTCCCTAGGCTACAAATTGTGGAATTTTTCCAAGTTCTTTACATTTTGTATAAAGATAAAAAATTAGTAGGAGTTTATTCTTTAACTTTGTTTATATTTGTGCGAAACCTTATGAAATCAAACCCTTAAATTTGACCTTAATCCTAAATCATACTATTTTGGGGCATCATGGCAGGCCTTCCACAAGAGGTAAAGAATTCCCATTTTACTCTGGGTAAAAATCCAGAAAAGGATGAGATAATAGTTGAGGTTAGAGTCGGAAGAGGTGGCTACATTCCTCGAGGTTAGGGTTTACTTTAGCTGGATCATAAGGTAAGCCTAACTTGAGTTTAACCTCAGAGACCTCGAGTCGATGGGTGGTTAGAAAAGATGATGCGATGTAGGATTTGAAAATATTGGAGGATTTCATGCACCACTAAATAATTAGTACACATATGATGGGTAATTATACTTCATCAATCATAAGGTGGATCTTGAGGTCAAAGTAATGAGACAAATGAGCTAGGGTGGATCTTGAGCATGCACAATCTAAAAAAAATTCACCTACTGAAGCCGTAACATGTTTCCAAAGTGGATGTGTTAAGTTTGATGGAAAGGATCCACTCGATTAGATTAATTAGATGGATAATTTCTTTGATCTATATTAGATTCCATTAGGACAAAAAAGGTGACCATGGCATCTTTGTATCTTGAACCGACCAATTCATTTGGTATCGATGGTTAGGTGCTCAAAGGAAAAAAATTGGTCTCGAATGTTACATGGATAATCTTCACTTTGAAGAGTTGTAATTACACTATAGTTCTAGTGTGTCAAATAATTACTTAATCGAATTAGCAAAGTTGAGATAGACAAAATCGAGGCAGTAAGATTACATTCATAAATTCCAAAACCTTTCTCCGTGGTTGGAAAATATTACAGAAGAGAATCTAAATGACTTATTTCTTAGGGGTATTAAGGATCACATTGAGCATGAGGTATGTATGTTTAATCCTCATAAGGTTTTTTAATTCATGATTATGACACGAAGGGTAGAGGAAAAATTTTCTTTCAGGAGGACAACAAACTTCACTAATATTAGGAGATCACAACACCTTTCCCACCACTTCCCTGGCAGTTAGATTGACACCTCAACAAATTTAAGAAAAGAGAGAAAAAGGGTTATGTTTTAAGCCTTGTGATGACTAAATATGGAACATGACATAAATGTGCTGAAAATAAGTTGTTCTACATTGATGGGCCTAGTGAAGAGAAGAGAAGACGAAGATTAAGAAGATCGAAGGTCATGGTTGAGCTAGAGGAGAAATCGGAGATCCCCAACCAATGATTTCATGCCATGAAAATTTCTAGGATTAACACCCCAAAACCTCAAGGTGGTTGATTCTTAAAAAAATAGAGGTCACAATGTTGATTGATTAGGAAGTACTCATGACTTCATCGATCATAAGTTAGCGGTATGCTTGAAGCTGATTCTTTGTTTATCCCGCTCTGAATGTCAAGTAATGATTGTTGATGGAGGCCTAGTATTACTTGTTGGAAAATGCCATAACATTAAGATCACCATGGGAATTACATATTAAATAGCCCCATATGTATGCATTTCTATGGGAGGAGAAGACATTGTGTTAGGATTTGTGGCTTACCACCTTGGGAACCATTGAGATGAAATTCTTAACAATTGTTCATGTACTTTCATCTACGAAGGAAGGACTTTTGAGCTAAGATTCTTAAGAGAAAAGTCTCCACAACTATGTGAGATCTCATCGAGATGTAAAAAATGCTAAAAAGGTGCGAGAGATTTGTGGCACAACTATTTTCATTAGAAGCACCTTCATTAGTGATAATTTATACCTTGAATGCTCACCAAGTAGTTTTGGATGCACACTCTCTTCTATTTGAGAATATGCCAAAGCGGTTTACCTCCAAAGAGAGATCATGATCATGTTATTTAGTTAGTACTAGGAATCCACCACCAAACATTGGACCTTATAGGTACCCATATGTGCAAAAAGAGTGAGATCGAGAAGATAGTACAAGAGATGTTAGATGAGAGAATCATTCATCATAGTCAGTGCTTATTCTTCTCCATTAGTGATGGTACGTAAGAAAGATGACATTGGCACATGTGTCCACATTAGATGGAACTTATAAGTACACGCAGTCAAGATAATTTTCCTATTCCTGTAATTGATGATTTTCTTGATGAGTTACATGGTGTTGTTTACTTCCTGACAAGCTTGATCTTCCTTGGGGATATCCACCAATTAGAATCGGGATGAGGATGTTCATAAAACCGACCTTTTCGGACACATGAAGGCCATTATGAATTTTTAGTAATGCCTTTTGGACTCATAAATGCACCATATACATTTCAAAGTTTGATGAATTCTATCTTTAAGCCATTTCTTGAAAAGTTTGTTTTAGTGTTCTTTGATGATATATTAATTTATAGCAAAACATGGTAGGAACACTTGCATTATGTAAATAAGGTTCTGGAAACCCTTGAGCAACATAAAATTTATGAAAATCCCTCTAAGTGTTCTTTTGGATTTAAGGAGGTTGAATATTTGGGTCACATTGTCTCTCATGAGAAGGTGTTAAAGTGGATCTAATAAGATCGAAGCCATGATGGAGTGGAAGGTTCCCAAAACCTAAAAAAATGTCTAAGAGATTTTTGGGGCTTACGAGGTTATTATCATAGATTTGTAAGGAATTATGGAAGTATAACATCACCTCTCACAACTTTATTAAAGAAGGACTCTTTCCATTGGAATGAGGATGCTACCAAAGCATTTGAGAAGTTAAAGGAGGCCATGTGCACCACTCAGTCTTGCACTCCAGTTTTTCCAAAATTCATTGTTGAATGTGATGCATCGAGGTCATGGTATGGGGTAGCTTCTCATGTAATAAATCCATCCTATTACCTTTTTAGTCAGCGTAAATCAAAGGTAATATTTTTTCAAAGCCAACTTATGAGAAGGAAATGCTAGCCATACTTCATACGATAAAACAATGGAGACCATATCTCATGGAAGACACTTTAAAGTGAAGACAGATCATATAGTATAAAATACTTCTTAGAGAAACATTTATCATTTTAAGAACAACAAAAATGGGTCTTAAAGATGTTGAGATATGATTTTGAGATCATCTACGAAAGGGAAGGAGAATGTAGTCACGGATGCTTTTTCTAGGAAAGATGAAGCAATGTGCAGAGCATTGTTATGTGCCATATCCATATTACGGGAAGATTGGATAGAGGAGGTAAGGTCCGAATGGAGAAATGACCTAAATACACAAAACTCATTCATAATCTCTAGAATGATCAATACTGTCTGAAAAAATTGTATGGAAAGGATGCTTTATGGTATAAAGATAGGTTATACCTATGTAAGAAATCCACCCTCAAAAATAGGGTTCTATTTGAGCTTCACACTTCTCCAATAGGGAACTCTATATTCTTGAAGAATTATCATCGAATTAAACAAGATTTCTTAGGAAGGGATTAAAGGGGATGTCGAAAAATTGTGGTAGAATGCATGGTTTCTTTAGCAAAATAAAGGGTGAAACTTGATTCGATCCCTAGGTCTTCTACAACCTCTATCTATTCTAGCCAAGCGATGGGAAAAGGTTTCCATGACTTCATCAAAGGATTGCCTAAATCTAAAGGAAAAATTTTCATCATAGTTGTGGTGGATAGAATCACAAAATATGCCCATTTTTGTGCTTTGGCACACTCATTTTCTACAAACATAGGTAAAAACAACCTTCATGGACATAGTTCATAAAATACATGGGACAAGCGAGGATTATAGTAAGTGATTGGGACCCTATATTTACTATTAATTATTAGAATGATTTATTCTCATGTTTGGGTACTCGGTTAGCTCGTAGTTCTTCTTATCATTCTCAATTTGATGAGCAAACAAAAAGTTGTAAATAAGTGTTTGGAGGGATATCTTTGTTTCTTCACCTAAAGTATAAACAAGTGAGATGGGTCTAATAGCTTCCACTTGTAGAATGGTGGTTTAACACTTCCCTTCATACTTCATCCAAATTTTCTCATTTTGCACTCTATATGGTACCATCCACCATCCATCACATCATTGTTGAGAGAGAACACCAAGGGTTAGAGCAATGGAAGAACAAATTAGACATCATAATAGATACTCTCTAGTCTCATGAGGAGAACTTAACCATGGAAAAAAACCACATGCAAACAACAAGTGATCAACATCACATGGAAAGGCATTTTGAAGTGGTGGCCCAGGTTTTGTTGCATTTACTGACCATATAAGAAAATTTCTTTGAAACAACAACAAAAGGATAAAAAACTTTCACCTAAGTATTATGGCCCCTATCCCGAGTATTGCAAAGAAGATCTTATCTTACATATGAACATTACAAACTTAATCATAGAAAACCACAATACATCCAGGTCTTTCATGTTTATTTCATGAAGAAAGTAATTGGATAAGGGTACTCAATAAGTAATGAGTGGTACTTGAGATCGATGAGGAGAGAGTCATCTTGGAACTTGAATGCATCCCTCCAAATATGCACTAAAATATTGAGGACACAAATTAGTCTTTAGATGCACACAGATCAGTGGAAGAATATGGAAAATGAAGATACACATGGGATGATATGACAATTCCTCTGACTGTGAAATTCAGAAGCTTCTCAAAATTGGGAAAAATGTTTCTTTGAAGGGGAAGAGCATCCACTTACACCCTTAATCATATATCTTACATTTGATGTATATAAATGCCCGACTTGTTCTATCATAACTTCTTATCATTATGCATCTCTCTTTTATATAATGTTATATTATCATTGATGGAGTCAGCCTTGGAGATGGCCATAATATAGGAATAAACATAAATAGGGATTAAGAGGTAGCGAGTTGATCATACTGATTAAACATTTAAAGTCTTATTATAGGGTTTGGAGGTTTCCCCTCGAAGTGGTACATGTTATTACCTTGCATTATTAAGATCATTTATTTGTAATATTATTATTCTTTGGTGTTCTAGCCTGGTAGTAGTCATATTTATACAATAATTTCATTATAAATACAAAATGA